>PNEQ01023492.1:0-34727 GCA_003012365.1 Medauroidea extradentata
AAACTTGGGCAATTGTTCGTGAACAATATATACATATTCCTAGCATTTTTATCATTTTATCTCATTTTGACTGGGCAGCTTTTGGCAGTAAAACGACGATATATCATCTCACTAATATTAAGTTTGCTGTACCAAATACGTTTCCGTGAAACCTTTACCCACTGAAACTTTGTAATAGCAATAAAGTTCCAGTGAATATATTGAAAATATGTAATTGAGGGCACCGTCACCAATGGATGTACACAGGGTAAATAAGATGTTTTTCATTCGATTCACCTCTTACCTTAGGTGTCTGTAACTACCCCACAGCGTCAAATTGGCAGTGTTACAAATAAGGCCTAGGCGAAGTCGCTGTTAGTGGCAGGGACAAACTTAAGATTGCTTTTCGCGTGGACAGCTATAGCTACTAATTCTGCTGCAGAGTTAGTTCAACTAGCCGCTTGGACATTCTAACATTTGATGACTGAAGTACCAATCTTGAGTACAAATAGGTTCTTCAATTAAAGTAAATATTACCAGAAGTTGCGAATAATACTCGCGAGCAAAGCCGCGGGGGACTGCTAGTGTTTTCATATACAGCTAACCGACTAATGTGGGCAGTGAACTTGAACATTGTGTTTGACTTGACAAGAACAAAAATAGTTTTGTATTGTAATCTTGTTATTACAGGTATAAAAAATACGAAAAAAAAATTGAATTATTCAACACGTGTTACAATTTCCTTATAACGGAAACGAGGGACATATCTGCAAATTAAAAAAAAACAGTAATTTTAGAACTTACCAATGTTTACATTCAAATGGGGCTATCTCGACAACTGTCCCGTATTTACTCTAGGTTCTACAGAGGTGCTATCAGAAAACGGTTTATTACAATGGAAAACTTACATTCACGAGATGTCACTAGGTATTAGACCACTACGACATGGGCCCCATTCGTAACCCGAAGCACTTACAGTCGAAAGGTGACTTCGTCCCATACTTTGTACAGCATTTCTTGTGTGACAGAAGCGATAGCATCTTCTATCCGGCGTTTCATTTCCTGAACATCAGGCACCGTAATTGCATACACCTTGTCCTTTACATGATCCCATAAAAATAAACCTAGTCTTGTGATGTCTGGTGATCGAGGGGACCATGGAATAGATCAATCAAGCCCAATCCAACGATCGGGGAGCTTGTTGAGAATTTGTCGGACTTCCATCCCCCAGAGAGGGGTGCTCCATCTTGCTGGAAGATGACGTTTGGCTGCATGTTCTCCGTGTGATACGGCGTACACTGTTGTATCCTGGAAGAAAGAAGGTCCAATAACGCTATAATTGGAAAGAACACGCCACACATTTATCTTGGGGCTGTCACTTTGGTGTTCGACAAATGCTTGTGAATTTTCCGTCCCCCATATGCAACAATTGTGTCTGTTGACTTTTCCAGACACGTGGAATGTCGCTTCATCATTGAATGCGAGATTGTTAAGAAACTATTCCTCTTGTTCCATACGCTGCAGGATTGCATTTGCAAACTGTTTTCGTATAGGCATGTTGTTTAGGAGCAGTTTCTGCACTGTTTGCAATTTGTAAGCATGGAACTTTAACCTCATGTGGAGCATTTGGGGAACAGTTGTGTGTGGGACGTGCAATTCCCGACTTGCACGGAGAATCGATTTCTTCGGACTACGGAAAAATTCACCTTGAATTGCAGCTGTTATAACACGAGACCTACCAGCTCCATTTTTCTGCAACACACTGCCAGTTTCTTGGAATTGTTTGTGTCAATGATTCAATGACTTCTTTGCAGGATGAGGTTTCTGATGCTGCCTCCGATAACGTCTCTGTACGGTCACTGGGGATTTTGTTTCCCAAAACCACTGGACGCACACTGTTTCCTCCTGTATCGTATTCATTGTCCTTCTTAGAAGTCCCTTGAAACAGACAGACAACAAATATAGACATTTAGGTATACAGTTCACGAAACCGATTTCCGACAGCATCTATATATCCCAAGTTATGGCCTGTTGAAATGGGGTCGGGTCCATAATTTACGGACATCCTGTGTATGTATGTATACAAATATATATATATATATATATATATATATATATATATATATATATATATTAATAGGGACTGAAATCTTTAATGTTTTTGTTACATATGAAGTATATATCTATAAATAATAATAATATATGTGTATACATATGTATGCATTATATGCTTACATTATATATATTCATACATTTATCTCTGCCAATAATTATCTTACAATACTCTGTATGTGAACGACACTAATCACATAACGTTAATAATTTTAATAATTTAATTTTTTTTCTAGAATTTTATTAACAAGAGGTTGTTAATACTGGTCTCTATGCTAATTTTATGTTTAATAATATGCGCCAAATCAGGCATATAAGTGTGTATGTGTAAGTGTACGTATATAAGTGTATATATATATATATATATATATAGGTGTATGTATGCATGTATGTATAATTCGCGTGAATATGGACTTGAAAATTAGTCGAAAATATTTTAGGACGTTCCCTGGACAGATCTGAACGTACATAATAATTTGCAATACAATAAGTCTGAAGTGAAACTGGCTACTCTTAATTAATGAACGCAGAGTCTGCTGCTTATTGGATTCACTTACTACCAGTGTTTGTATTGAAAACCTTGTGTAATTGTGTTAAACTTAAAAGAAAATTATGGGTCATATTGTCTAATAAGTTTGAATAAACGGTGTCGATATTATCCGTTTGTCGTGTCTTGTATGAGAGTTAAATTACATTTTAGAAATGTGCATTGGTATAAATATTGTAAAATTGGATCCGCTCCTAACTTCTAATACAAGGTGAGTTCCAGCAATCTTATATTCTCTGTGCGGCGTAGCTCCTGCTCCAAAGCCGTCACAAGCCCACTCTGTGTGTCTTTCATGAAAAATGCAAAAGGATTCCTTTCTAGCTTGGCAGCAGGTCAACAGCGTTTCTCCAGCAACCGTGGTTTGCTGGAGAGGCGAGGAGCTACTTCAGCATTGCGTGAGACGCACGTTGCCAAGGAAAATATGTGAAACCTTGCATAGTGTAGATAGCGGGTTTAAAATGTGTAACATTTACATATCTTTGTTCACTTCTTGTATTGAGGGGAAGAACAATTCATTTGTATGGATAGGAATATAATGGGAAATATTTTAAATACTACGAGCTGTCTGATAGGTTTGTTTTAATAATTTTTTATTTAAACAATATTCCATGAACAATATTGTTAGTTTTTAATAAATGGCAAATTACGTAACATTTTTGGCTCTTACGAGATCACGTAGCCTATATAAAAAAACAACATAATCGTAGAAGGAAAAAAAATAGAAAAAAAATTTTTTAATAAATAAAATGAGCATGACATAACGTACAGTAACTAAAATATACTTATGAACTATTTCAAATATGGTAATGATGTTTACAAATTAATTGCAGATGAGACATACACTCAATTTTGAACATATGTGCCACATGTATGCGATACAATAAACAGGCTATTGATATCTAGTTGACACAACTTACTATTGAAAATGTATATTTACTTACTATTAAAAATTAAAATCAATCTAAATCGCTGACATAACGCACGTGGAAGCATTCTTTTATATAATTGACACAAACCCTAAAAATTGTTTCATATTAGCTTGCTCAGCATATTATTGGTTGCGGGCCATATTAGTACGCTTATTAATTGACACACTTGAGTTTTAAAAAAATGTCAACAGGAATACCATCAGCTCTGGGCTGTAGAAACTTTATCAAACTTAATAGCTGTTCTCCACAAATTCATTTTTTAAAAATACCAAAATGTGAAGTGATGAGTCTGACTAAAACGTACACCGCGTAAAACCACTGAGTAAATCTGTAAAACGTGATCCACGATAAATGGTACGTTTTGAGTTACTCGGTGCATTGACAAGGTATGTCGTACGATTTCTCAAAGAAGCAGTCTTATTTTTAGCATTTGTTCTCAGAACTATGTCATAGTTGTAGATACATGAGTGTATAGTTTATATGTATTATATGTATTCTCTACTCCCTCCAAGTGTATCATAAGATTAGGGACACAATCGATTCAATTCTTATGTTGTTTAAAGTAAAAATTTTGTAATTTCTGCCAAAATGACCTACAGTATTGTTTGACATGCTGGAATGTTATTACATTAACCGGAAATGTAAACGAAAATGATGGTATAATAATATCAGTCTTGTTAAAATTGTCCGAATAAATAAAATAAATTTCACCATGTTTATGCTACGAAAACGTTGCTGACTTTTTTTTTCTCGAAAACTCACACTGAGTGGTAAAATGCTTCTAGCAAGTTTTCTGGTTTCGACAGCTTGTTTTATGACAGTAAATTTTCCTTTTATTTCCCTGTCCAGCAAAAATATTATGATGTTGGGTTCTCGTCCGTACTCACCCTCACTTTTAACGAGGGTTTTTTTTTTCCGCATTTAATATGATCTGACTTTGTTTAAACGTCATCAAACGGTGTCAGCAGCAAATAACATCGGTAATATTTTGATGCGAGAAAATCTCTGTACCTCAGCCGCTCATTTAAAGGAGATAGGTTGTTTACGATGCTACCCTTTTGTAATAGCATATTAACGTTGGCCTCTATTCGTAACAGTAACTGAATGCTTTAAATTTTTAGCAATCAGAATGAATAGAATACTGTAAATACAGACAACGTATGGAAAATATTACTGTTTAAAAGCATTACTTAATTACTTCGCGCAGTCTATCTAATTGTATGACTAAATTGTTTGAATATTTATTTTAAATTATAACTATCAAAAATTTGATAAATTGAAGCAAACTACCGTTACAGACAACGTATGGAAAATATTACTGTTTAAATGTATTACTTAATTACTTTGCGCAGAATTTCTAATTATATGACTAAATTGTTTAAATATTATTATTGATTTATTACTCACAAAAATTTGATAAATGGATGCCAAACGAATTGTTCTTATCAGTAGAAACATTAAAATAACCAGTTTACTTGACAGTAATATAATTTTTGATAACAAATACTTTTTGAAATAATATATGATTAAATTAACTGTTCAAAATGCTTAAACTTCAAAATACATCTCATATGTGGTAATGCGTACGTTTGAAAAAAATTATTTATCTGGATAGCACAAAGAAATAAAACTTATCAATGAATTTGAGATATTTAGGAGGAAATTGCAATAAAAACATGTAGTGTGAGTTCTAATTTTGGACTATTAAAATTAAAAAGGGCGTGCATTTTGGACAATACATGTTTCAGTACACACATTAAATGTTATAACATTGGAGGATGTGTATAACTTCCTGTTGTAGTGTTTTGTGACATGACATTGACACTGGTTTTAGCGCTATTAAAAGGTGGCACTTCTCACAGACAAAGTCTCCTCGTATGTCCGAGGTAGACAACGATATTAAATTATAAACAAAATGTTTCCTTTGCTGTATTCTCATCGTGGCGTTGAATCTTTCTTTTAATATCGCATTAGTCAACAGCACAGTTGTGCGGCGTAATCTTACAGCCAGAGATGAAAATAATTTGAACCCCTTTGTTTCAGTTTCTTTCGAACAACTACAGCTCAGCTCCATGGTTATTGGCAGCATGTCTTTGTGCTAATTTGTCGCTCATTTGACTGTGTCATAAGGTTCCTGTCATAGATACCACACGTCTGTGATTTGCGGGTAAAATCATAAGACTGCTAAGAGTTAAAACAGCCTATCTCTGACCATGAAGAAGAGATTCAGATGAGCGCGTAACCCATTGAAACAAGTTGTTGTATGATTACTTTCACTAAATATCAGTGGAACGACTTACTGCTATCGCTGCTCTCGGTTTTGTACCGATGTCAGTACGTACATAGGAAAATTTGCCCGTGCCTTCGTATTTATGTCGAATGCAGTTGCCTGTACACCACGTGGCAAAATTTTATATGCAGTCATATATTTATATTGTAAATTAAATTGAATTTCTACTCTGAGGAATTACAAAACAGCAAAACAGAACGTTGAAAAATTCTCGCAGATAGACAACATAATCATTTTTTTTTTAAGTATTTCAGTTATTACAAGAAAATAAATTCACATGTTTAAATTATTAAACTTACCGCCATAAAACATACGACAGTCCAGATATGTGTTGATTGGGTAAAGTCATACTAAATAGCTATTGCTTTATCCCCGTTATTTTAGCCTTTTTTCCTTGAAAGTTTGTTGACTCTTTTCTTTAATAAGAGTTTTTTTTTTTTACTTTTAACTGTCGACCAATTGCTTAAGTAATCAAATGTAATTGTTTAAAATTATGTCAGAAGTATTTAATTAGACATTTTGCGATCACCAGATACCTTGGTGCTAAATTCTTTAAACATGCTTCTTCTACGAAATTTCATTATTTAACTTACATCGGCATGATATTTTAATCTTGAATTTTAAGCTCCAAATTATGGTAAATACATTTTGTTTCGAATCGATACTGTGTACAATACAAAACAAAAAATAACATCAATATTGTTTTATATTATTTTTTAGCAGAAACTGCAGCAAGGAATATCAAGTCAACTATAAAAAGTCTCTAATTCAAATATTAAAATTAGTTTTCACTTTCCTTATTTAATAAATAGGTTAAATGTTTTACTAAATAAGTGTTGCACCAGCTTTATGATTTTGTCACACTAGGTTCTAATCATGAAGGTATTTTATTTATCACACGCATTACTGCAGCAGAAAATCAACGGTGAAATACTACGTAAGTATTAATTGTATCCTTCCAAAACAAAAGCTTCGTAGAAAGGATGCCGATACCCGGAAATTTACTGGCTATAATGATGATAACGGAATCCGATACAATGAATTTTTCAACGATAAAGTTTCACTAGATTATCGCAACGCTTGTCGATACTGTTTCTGCATCGCGGGATAACAAATCAGCTTAAGGGCGTTGGACCCGTAAAATGTCATTTTTTTTATATTTATGCCAAACGCTGTTCAACTTTTGCACATCAGATAACACGTCATTTTCCCAAATAAAAAAAATTAGGCCCCATAGTTTTTGCATTATCACTCATCAAAGTCACAAAATGGTCATTGCGGTGTAGCCAAAATCATAAAAAGTAATCAACTAATAAATTCACAATTACAGTAACTGATAGTGTATCAATGCATTTTATGACACGGTTGACAAAAGTTAGTTTTGTAAATTTCAGTAGTAGCCAAAAGTCAAAGTTATGCAAAAATTTACTCATTTTCATCAATTTTTTTAAAAATACATAAATGTATCTCTTTGTGTTTACAAAAGTGTCTTGAAGTAGCTCACAACATTAATAATTAATATAAATTATCTTGTGTCTGCAAGTTAATAATTTTTTATTATTCTGACTACACCGCAACTGCCATTTTGTGACTTTGATAGGTGATTATGCTAAAACTATGGGACCTAAATTTTTTTTATTGGGGAAATGACAAGTTATCTGATGTGTAAAAATTGAACAATGTTTGGCACAAATATAAAATTTTGAATTTTTACGGGTCCAACATCCTTAACTGAAATAGCTGGTGATATTTCACCCCGCAGTGGGACTAATTTAGAACTGAGCCGTGTTTTTTAATGTAGGTATGCCTGGATGAAATTTTTTATATACTTCATTGTGATGCTAACGTCTGTCAAAGTTTTCTTTGAGAGACAATAGCATCGCAATGAAGTGTGTCCAAAAAACTACACCCAGTCATGCACTCCCATTGCACAACTCTTTCAAAAACATAGACATGCATTTATTTTTCTGTGTCTGAACAAAAACTTGATTGAATGGGATGTGTCGATAATCACATGGTAAAATTTCTACCTATCTTATTCAGAACTTTTTTTTTACCCAGCTCTCAAAGAATGTATAAGGCACAACTACTAAAGTTTCTCTTTTAAAATTGCACGTTTCACATGAAAAACGTTTTCAGACCTAAAACGTATTGTACCGACAACTGCAGTACCAAAGATTTTGTAGTTTTTCAAGATTTTTGCACAACATACTTTACCTACCAAACGTATACTCCAATTAATAATAACCACGTGTATACACGTTTTATTTTGTTCCTATTAAGTTATTTTGACTGCACCTATCCAAAAATAATAACTTTAATTTCAAAGATAATAAATTAGCCTTTTATGAACACAATCCTGCGATAGGGTACGGATTATTGGAAATTACTAAATTTCCTATTGCGTTGTCCTATATAAACTATGCATTGTGTTGAACCCTGCGTTCGGTCTGTATCAACGAGCTATATAGTTAACATAGAGGGGCGGAAACGCTTCCAAAGTGAAGCCCAATTGAACGGCTGTTTTGACCCAAGAAAACATGGCGAACAGCAGTGTGGCCAACATTATGTTGAAAATTCCGTCATGTTCGCATAAAATTCGTAGCTTTATAGCTCCACTATATTCCCGCTAAACACAGGAAAAAATGGCAATAATTATTGTAATATATCATATTGTAATAATGTTTAAATTAGCATAATCGCTCTCGTCTCTCGACCGGATTTAAGAGTCCGTCATTTTATCTAGGGTCAAAATACCACGTTCAATTGGGCTTTACCTCAGAGCCTTGGAGATTGCTGTTTCCGCCCCTCTATGTTTACTATATAGCTCATTGGTCTGTATTATAAAACATTATCTTTATTTCCCGAACCAGAAAATATATGTATTTACTGTTATAATTGAGACATTAATATGTGTGAGTATAACCTCAATGCGTCCCTTGAATTAAGCAACTAGTGAATAAGAACATAAGGCTGTTCTGCACCAATTATTTTTAATTTTATAATTGTACATAACACTGACAAACTCTTACACATTACATTAATAATAATTGCCCACAAACAAAGAATTTTTCTGTTGCACAGTTTTCGTACGAGAACTTGTCGAAGTAGCGATTTTACTATTTCCGCTATTTACCCACAGTAAAATTTATTCAAACGTTATAAATGAAATAATTTTGGGTGTATGTAAACATATTAAGCTATAGAATGACACCTTTGACCTTTGTAATGTAACGTAAAATTATTTGTATTAAAAAAATTCTTGAATATATCTCAATTTTCGCACATCTCTGACTACCTGTACTATTAAAAAATAATAATGTTTACGTGAAATAAAAAAAGTATCAATCTCAGGTGCGGATCCAGGATGGGGGTGGAGAGGAGCGCTCCTTTTGTATTTCCATGTACAGTTTGTCTGTAAAATATTACGAATTTTTTAAAGAGGTATACTCTAGTTAATTTTTTTTGTTTACGAAATGCCTTCAATAGCACCATTTTGCACCTTAAAAACTATTTTTTCCGACAGAGGGTCCCCTGATCGCCCCCCTTCTTTGACTCGGGGTGTAGGCATAGCTACTTTTTAGGAATGGGCCCTCCCCTAAAATCTAGAGCTGTATCCACCACCGATTCTGTTGTTTAATACATTTATTTTCACTTTGAATGATTTCATTCGTACTGTTCAAATATTTTTTACTTTGGGTAAGTAGCGAAAACGGTCAGATCGCTACGTTGACAAGCGCTTGTGTGAAAACTATGTAACGGAAAGATATTTGATTTGTATGCAATTACTATTAATGTAACGTGTAAGAGTTGAAAAGTGTTTGGAGCTGTTTTAAAATTAAGAAACTTTACAGTGCTGGGTGCCGTTAAAGCGACACTAATTAAATTATATTCGAGGAAATTATAATTGTTTTACACCAAATATAAAACTAATAGTTTCGTTTTTGTTTCTAAACTTTTCGAATTTTAAATCAGAGGGTTCCTTAGTTAAGGTAGTTTTTCATATCGAGTAATCTGTGCGTTCTTACTATCTTATCACTGAAACATACCGACAACATCCGGGTTAAGGGCACGGTTCACCTTAGTTTTCAACGTCTTTATTTATTTTTATATTTGTACCAGATATTTTTTCTTATTTTAGACATTAATTGTGATAATAACTTCCTCTTATGAAGTTTTTGTATCTGTCATAGTTTTTTGTGTAAAGAGTCGTAAACGTCAACATTTGGACTTTACGGTTTTAAGTACTGTTACGATTACCAAGAACCTCGCCTGGAGGACGGGCTAGTGACGACGGCAGTGCAATCAGGTCAGGGGTTGCACAAGACAAGGGCCTCGGCGATTCTCCCCACCGGCACTGGAGTGTGTCAATATAATGTAATGTATCTGGGGAATCGGGGTCTGTCACCTTCAAGCCTTCCAGCCGTCACCACCTCGCCAGGATGGTCCTGGGTCGAGACCCACGACGTGCCGCCGTCCTTCGATAGCCGTCACAATCATCATCAGCCTCCGGCATCATGCTAACGGTGAGGTCTAAGGTGTCCAAAGGGTCACCCATCATAGAATAGACCTACATAAATATTTAAACAGCCGCTCCCCTCCAACCTAAATTATGTAGTACAACCGTGTAGTATTTTGTAACTAACTTGTGTAGAGTAAAGCCACTTAATTACATTATTATATATCATTTAACCGTAACCCTCACCCTTAACTTAACCACTTAAATAGTTTCATTATAAAATGCCTACCTCTGGCTACAGCTACCCAACAACTATAAATAATATATAAAACCTACTAAAATAACAGTTTTACAACAGTACGCCACTAAAGCCAACTGACATTCCAAACCGAAAAATTCACACTGTATAACAATGTTGTGGGCTACGATTTGACATATATAAAAACAAAATATATATATATTTTTTTTGTATTTAAAAAAATCTGATATTATTTAAATTTTCATTTTAAAATTCAGCATTTTTATTAAATACAAAAATATTTAATTTTTGTTTTTATATATGTCAAATCATAGCCTACAACATTGTTATACACTGTGAATTTTGTCGGTTTGGTATGTCAGTTGGTTTTAGTGGCGTACTTAAAACCGTATGGTGCAAATTTTGACGTTTACGACTCTTTACGCAAAAACTATGAGAGATACAGATGTTTCCTAAGAGGAAGATTTTATCACAATTTATGTCTAAAATATGAAAAAATACCTGGTACAAATATACAATTAAATAAAGACATTGAAAACTGAGGCGAAGCGCGTCCTTAAAGGAATCATACCATAAGAAAGAATAAATTAATTTAAAAGTGAATTACTAAAACAAATCGTGTTCTTTTACACATTTTGGTGGCTAACATTCAAAACACTGGTCCTAACCTTGATTTCAATTATTCGCCGGATTGAAAACATTTTGCGCGTATTACTGTTGTCATAGTTCCATGTTTCGTTTACTGGATAGGTATTTTTAATGTTTCACTGCTATGGTATTTAGTTCGTTTCACATTGAAACTGTCACTTATGAAGTACAGTGGCATTACTGTATCATCATTTATCTCTATAGTTATAAGACTTTCCCATTAATACATTTTTCTTACAAAGTTAAACAAATTAGAACTCGTTAAAACATGAAAATTGTTTTTCCCCAAGGTATAGCTAAACCAGATGTAAACTAACAATAAGTAACAACCTTCAAAGTGGAGTAGACCAATACAAGTAAAGAATATTTCGCTAGGTATCTAAACGTCTATCGTCCAAAGTGAATATACAAATAGTAATGACAATTTCCTGGGGTGGGTTTTAACCGAAATAATTATAAAACAGCAATGTCATTAACAGACATTATTTACTCACACATTTGGAAAAAATATATATCTTACAATTTCGGCTTTATTCTCTCTGTAGCCATGCGGTAAGCTGTGTTATCAGTAAGACGGAATCATCCTGTTAGATGTTAGAATCTATTGTCCTATGCATACTCATGCCCCGATCATTTGCCCATTAGCTGCTACTCACTGTGACATCAGCCAATTAACTAATTGACGGGGCATAAGTATGCATAGGACAATGGAGTTGTACATGTCGGCATTGAAAACGCGAAATGTTATTTTCCCTTGTTCAGACGCTTAAAACTCTACGTAGCCTGGAAAACAGACTAAGTTAACAAAATTGTGTACTGGCCTTTACATTACCACTACCGTTTGCCGTTTAATTATAGATAGAGCCGGGAAAATTTCGTGAGTTCACTGGCGTGTAGGCTAGTCTGCAAGAATATTTGTGAACTGAAGTAGACAGCAGATGCTCAGTAACTGCTTGATTTTAAAGTGATATAGGTGTGTATTAGTTACACTTACATTATTGTATCAGATACTTCCAGATGTTAAGTAAGTCAAAGGCCAATTGCGAAAGTGACAAAAACTTACGATTTATGGAATTCTAGTTTGTGTCCAAATTTTTCAGGTCTCTAGTTAAATATATTTACTAATTTATTCTTCGAATTAAATATGCATCACGTTCATTTATCTGACCTCCTCTAGTGTTTATTAAAATGTATTTAAATACACTTGGTATAAGCATCTACTTAACAAAGTTCAAAGAATTTTCGTGAGTGTGAAAAGGGATTAACAGGATGGATGAGAGAGGGAAAAAGAATGATAGAAAGGGAGAGAAAGAAAACTGAAAGTGTAAAATTATTAACTTAGTGCTGGGACTTGCTGCAGTAATTTGTTTTGTGTTCTTTTCCTCCTTCTCATAGAATTACGTGCTTGGTTTTATGTTTTATTCACAGATTTGTTTATAAGCACTGATACTTATGGAATGTGGTGCTTCATTTATTTTCTACTGTATATTAAGCACTTCTGATTTAAAAGAATCATTTAATTTAATTTCCTGTTTACTTAAATTCTTACATTTTCTTCTAACTTTCTTCCACACTTTTTTCTTCTAATTTCCGCTTAAGGTTACTCATTCTACAATATTTTACTTTTGGTATTACCTATTTTATAGGTTGTTAGTTTAAAATACTTTGCCGTTTGCGTGTGGTTTCGTTTCATTTTAATACTTAATTTTATATCTGAATATAATGCATCAGTTCTGTTAATGTCACGTTAATTTAATTGCCGTCGGGAATAATTTATGGCAGAATTTTCCCTACGTAGCTTATTTTTTCCCGAAGGTTACGAACACCAGAAACAAGCAAAAAAAAGCGAAATAAAGACAGAATAACAAACACGAGATGAAAACGAAAGCGGAAAAAGAGAACAGAAGCGCAATCCCGGCGAAAGGGAAAAAAAATATCAAAGCTACAAATAACTTTCAGATGGCTGAGCACAGGATAGCGGAAGATCGTAACTAATTACGAACGTTCTGTCTCGCCGAATTATCTGCTTGGTTAGCTACCCGCTTACAGCTCGTGTGACGTGTGTTTGGATCCCGTTAACTTTTCCACTCAGAAATACTTGGGGGCCTTCCTTCATCTTCGGCTACTGGACAAAAGGCAGTGCCACGTAAATTAATTGTTACTGTAGTTTCCTAATTTAACAAAACCGTTCTATGAAAGGCGCACGGCATTCTTAACAATTGAAACTAACTTAAATGAACCGAAACTAACCTAAAGAAACAGGGGTGCACCTAGGATTTTTGTTCGGAGAGGAAAGGGGGTTAAACAGTACCATAGTTAGGGTAGTGTTTGGTCGAGGGGGAGGGGAATTTCCCGGACCTGGGAATATTATGAAGTTAGACCAATCTCCCCTCCCAAAAATCTGGCGGTCCGGAGGCTCTTGGCCGTAAAAATTTTAACTTCAAGGTGCAAAATGGTGTTAATTAAACAGTTTCCGTAAGTCAGACAGGGGAGGGGGAGTCTGTAATCAAAGGACCCTCCTTGTCAAAGTTTTGGTCGAAGATTTGGCAGCAGCACCATATTTTAAACACTAGTAATTAAATTTTATAGAATTAATGGAAGTAAACGATTATATAACTTACATAAAAATTATCATTATTCTAGCCGGTTTTGCAGGTTTTCATGATGGGGGGAAGGGAGGGATAAGTGTAAGAAAATGCTTGCGCCGTAACTTCGCCAAAATAAAATACGTTAATAAATAAATGAATTCACCTTCCAGCAGGATGCGCCTCTGTAAACAAAACCAAGGTTATTGTCACAGGGAACGTGGATATTTGGTTGAGAAATGTCTCGCTCAATTGCCGAGGACGAACGAATGTCCCCGAGCATTTCCGAGGACCGAGGAAGTTAACGCGCCCCGGGCGATCTTGCTTGTGTGGCGAGGGTGGGCAGGCTGCTATTTCCACGGAGATTTGTGGTTAAATAAACCAAATGCTATCCAGCGAGGGTTTAATCTGCGTAACTGTGCAACGGCCTTTGTCTCATGAGTACTCACAGTTTGGGCATGGTGGCTGCGGTTCAAACGGATTGTACGGTCGTGACCTGCGATGTCATACAGGGTGAGTCTGGACTGGCTGCGTGAAATAGGCGTCGAGATAGCTTCTATGAAAATAAGCTGGAAGCGTGTTATAAATTGTTTGGGTAATGTGAATGAATATGGTGAGATTTAGTTGCTCTGAAAATCGATTTTAAAGATTAACTGCTGTATATATATATTTAAAAATACTGTTTGTTACTTTTTAGACAAAGAGTGTATTTGTTTAATTTTAAGGGATTTTCAAGTTTTTATTTTAGAACAAATATCAATATAAATATAATTTTCAGGGTAACACTGTTCCCACTCTGCTCACGTAACGGACACACTATAAACATATTACCGATTCACTTAAAAAACTTTAACCCACCAAAAAATATCGCAATTCATTATTACTTACTCTTTCTATATAAATTGCTGGCGACTGTGAATATTTATTCACAGAGAAACCACGAAAATGAAAAACAAACGCAGAATTTTCGTAAACATATATAATTTTAACTTAAACTTCTCGCAAAGTAATAAAGTGCTAATGCAATCAATTCTACCAGAAGTTTCCCACAATACGAGTGCAAGGAGAATGTAATACATTATGAATACACGCCTTTATCTTTATATTTGTGGTAGTGCCGTTCCCTGGTCACCAAGGTCTCCCGAACTCAGCCCCTTAGATTATTGTTTATAGGGTTGGGTGAAAAGTGAAGTCTAGAGGTGTAAAGTCAATGCACGAAACGAACTGCTCGCTCGCACAATGGATGCTTTGCTGGCATACAGGGACATCATGACGATCTTCGACGGGCAACACTTCATATTCTTCAGCGAGTTTACAAATTCATTGAAGTCGATGGTGGAATATTTAAGAGTTTATTGTGAAATCATGTCACTAGACCAAAGTACGACACGACGTGAATAGCAATGTTGTGGAAATCCTGGTATTTCTGCTATGGGAAGGTATATTAAATAAAAATTTGTTGTAATTAAAAATAGGGTTTAATTTGTTCAAAAAATACATGTTAAAAAACACAAAACTTGTTAATATGTGTTTTTTTTTATTTATTACATTCTCTCTGTCACTAAAACGAGAACATTACAGCAAATAAAACAATAAGATTAATTTGACAGGTTATCAGTGTTTTTCATTCAAACGTGACTGTCTCGACAACCGTCATGCATTGACCCCTTGTTCATACGAACTTTTATGATCACAATGACCAGTACTATCACATCCTAGAATATTGCCCTATCCTCCCGACTCATCCTGTATAATGCGTCTACCTGGCACGACTGTGTGGCATAGTAAAATGTGATATTGGCGGTCGCATCACAGTAGCCTCGTACACCAAGAGTTCCAGCAGCAGGCCATCTGCGCATCAGCAGAGTGGAACCTGACATTTCACGCCCAATATCTCCGCGAAGTGTGTCCTAGACCCGCGGCGGCGCCTCGTCCATTAGCTTTCAGGGCTCCGGGGGTGATGCAAGGTTGCCGACTTCACAGGGGCATTCGCCGGCCGAGTGGAGGGGTGGAGCTGTTTCTTGTGGAGGGCATGGGGATGTAAGGGGTGATGGACGCCCCACATCTCCTCAATGGCGAAGAAGGCCTCGTGGAAACTGAGAGGAAGTTAACAGCCTTTCCAGTGACGCGCATCTCCAGGAACATAAGGTCGACACTCGCCGGCGTCTACCGCAGACAAGAGTTCTCGAACGCCGTAATTTATAATATCTTTCTTAAGGGTGCAGCCTACATCAATTTTCAACGTCATATTTGTATTCTCATATTTGTAACATAATTTTTTTTTCCTATTTTAGACATTAATTGTGATAAAATTTTGCTCTTATGAATTTTTTAATCTCTCCTAGTTTTTGCGTAATGATTAGTAAAAGTCAAAACGTACACTTTACGGTTTAATGCACGCCACTTAAACCAACTGGCATACCAAACTGAAAAAATTTACAGAGAAAAACGATATTATAAACTACAGTGTCTCCTTCATAAAAATAAAACAACAAAAAATTGTATTTAAAAAAAAGCTGAAATTTTAAGTTAAAATTTAAAAACTTCAAGAGTTATTTAAATACACGCAAAAAAATTTTTTTTGGTTTTTATATAGAAGCCGTTGCAGCCTACAACATCGTTATTCGCTGTAAATTGGTTCAGTTTGTTATGTCAGTTGGTTTTAGCGGCGTGCATAAAACCGTAAAATGCAAATTTTGACGTTTAAGAGTCAAACAAAAACTATGAGAGATAAAAACAATTTATAAGGGCAAAATTTAGTCACAATTTAAGTCTAAAATAAGAGAAAAAAATCTTGTTCAAATATAAAAATAAAAATTTTACGATGAAAACTGCTGTAGACCCTTGGAGAAGGGGTGCCGAGCTGCAGCCGTTACATGATTATTCTAAAACTGCTGGGCGCGCGTTAGTGATGTCTGCTTACGAATAGCATTCCATAGATATTACACGTATAATTCTTTGAACATTTCTTACAATGAGACAGAATAACGTGCTGTAGTAGACATACGCCATTGAAATATTATGTCACCCCAGAAATCTAATATGAGACTCATATGAGCCCAATTTTTCCTTTCACTTTTACTTGACCTGAAGACGAGAGCAGATGTTAACTCCCAAAACGTCGTGAAAAGTCGGTCTTAAGAAACCTACTGTGTTATTTTGTCTCTTCATCGTTATGTGTTGTCTAGTTTATTGTATGTGGCGACGTTGTTGTTATCCTGTCTTGTGACCAATATTGTCTTCGTCTCAGTATTGTATGTGTTGTCATAATTGCTGTGTGCCAAGTTTTACAGGTAGCTTTTTGTCTTTCCACTTTTATTTTCGGATGATTATTCAATTTTTCTTTATTTGTTGTTTAGTAATTCCTAATGGAATCTTTCAAGTTCTGTTGTTTTGGTTTATGGATGAGATGACTACAGCTAAACCAGGCTTGTTTTCTTATTTTTTCGTTTTTCACTTGTTTTATCTTAGTGTCATATTAGATTTCTGGGGCGACATAATATTGCAATAACGTATGTCCACAATGGTTCAGTACGTTCTTGCACGTGTAGGTATATACCTAATTCAGGTTAACCTCTATTTATTTATTTATTTATTTGTGACCAAGTTCACTCCACGGTTATTTTACAATTGGTACATTATTTGTGTTCAATGACACATATATTAATAACAAAGATTTAACATGGCATACAACAGTTATAATTGTCAGTTTGGCTCTATATACTAACGATGCAAATAGATCTAGTAAATAACAAAAAAAAAAAAGAATTTAATTTACTGAAGAGGGCTTTTTCTTTTGTTGGTCCTGGAACAAAAAGGATTTGTACTTCACCCTGAACGAGTTAAGCGAGGTGGTTTTCACTAAAGATTATTTTCTAGCGGCCGTAAATAGTGAGAATGCACACTTTTTTAGTTATTTTTTAAGTATAATAGTCTTTGCACAGCATTATTTAAGATGTATAGGTGAGTGCAATACACATTTGTTATTAATCCTACGTAATGAAATGATAGGTTCACAACAAAATGTCCATAGAGGCTTGTTGTCGGCAAGAAAACTGCACACCAGTTCACTGACTTGCACCTAGAGGCTAGGGTGAGATGTAATGTGCGTGCTATGTGGACCTTACCCCTTATACACTTCTACGCCTCGGACGAGAAATATACGTCAACCTAGGTGAACACCTTAAGGGCGTTCTTGTGGCAAAAATTCATAATTTTATATTTGCTTGACATAGTGTTAGTTTTATAGACGTTACTTGTGACCACATTTTCCACTCGTAGAAATTTTTTAACTCTCATAGTTTTCCCACAGTGGCGTGTCAAAGTCAGAATTTGCAAGTTACAGGAACATGGGTTTTACAAAAACCAAGTGACTTAATCGAATGATATAATTAACTCTGAAATATATAATATGCGCTATATGCTAAAATATTAAAAAAAAAAAAAAAAGCGCGCATAACATGCCACATCTCCACAACCAACTAAGAGCTGATACAACGTGCAAGATTCCGTAGATATATTTTTACGATGGGATTATACTCTGCCACCATTGATGGAAAGTCTGTTGCAAAGTTTATTGTATGTTTCTGAGTTAGGCATAGCCTACATTCGGTTAGTACATTTTAAGTACAACTGTAAGAATTGCCCGTCGTTAGATATATTACCATACTTCGAACTAGTATTTTTAATGAGCGTGGGGTCTCAGCAATGACTTTTCATTCTTGTCCAAAGAGTGTTTCTTTTTAACAGTGACCAAATAGACAGAATTTGAATAGCTTCGTAACATAACGTTTTTACGAACACACCGCGGGGCCTTTATGGGGCATGGAAAGGCAAGACGTCGAACGAACGAGTGGAATACTCAGACGTCGATTAAATGTGAACTATTGATCATGATTTGATGCGATATTTTTGCCGAGTATATATTTTATTAGTAGACGTCTATTTATGCAGCACTAGGCAGTAGTATGGATTGCTTTCGAGTAAAATATTAAAAACCTTTCTTTTTTTTTTTTAACAAATAGGGGCTTGAAACCACCAACTCCATAGAAGTGGAATACTGATTTTTTTAAATATTTTTAATAGGAAAACATCCAGGTCCCTAAAATGACCGAATTTCAAACATACTCGCGTTTTGATTTGATAAGAATTTTACAATTAGAAATCTCTTGCGCATAGGCATACATCACTATTATGAGGCATATTTTGGCAAACGGACAAACAGATGAAATATTTGAACCACAAAAATACGACATAACGATGAGATGCAAGAAAACACAGCAACTTTCCAGACACGAACAGAAAAACGTTTCGGAAACTGGAACATGAGTCCCTCTTCAGGTAGAGACACACAGGATTCAAGAACACGAGTGTAACTGATGTCTTATACTTTGTTCTAGGTGGTTATTAATTCACTGTTTATTATGATTGCTATTTTATGTATGTGTTTACTTCACCGACTTTCATTCACTGTATATTATAGTTTAATACTTGACTGTAAAGTAATATACCTTACCACACTCCTTATCGTTTAATATTATTTCCTGCATGCTTCTCTGCTCTGAATTCAACTTACGAACAGAAAGAAAGATACATTATTTAAGAAGAAATATAAATTTTTACGTAATTATATTTTGTCATGTGGTACAGGGCGCTTCTAGTAACAAAACTACTAGATTACATGAGAAGTGCATCATCATAATCAATATACTCTATTATAATAACGCAGCAAACATTGGTATCTACAATCGTCTAATTGTCAGTCAGAGTTACGTATTCGACTTAAGCTTGTCGACAACATATATTTCTAGTCACGTTGAGAAGAGGTATTTGGATAGACTTCCCAACATTAAGTGTGAGCGCGAAAGTTGTTCCTTTGAAGTATGGTGCGGAAGGGGCAGGAAAAAAGAGACCGGGGAGGGAGTGTGGGGGTATCGAAGGAAGGGTTGCAGGTCGTGCTGTAAGGATGAAGTTCTCTCGAGATTGTTGCACATAAAATAGCTTCCTAACCTACTTACGTCTTGGGATAAACTAGGCCAGCAGAAATAACTTTGTGGGAGATAACTTAGTTTTCTCCTGAAGAGTACACAGTTCATCAGAACTTATGACTGGTACATAATTCAACGCTAAAACATTAATCTATAACTGTAGGTTTCTTGAAGCCAATTTGCGAAAGTCAAAATGCAGCAATCCTAGACAACAGTTTTAGCCAACGTTTTAAACAATTTTTTTTCCAGTGTTACGAACTTCTGAGGCACAATCTCTGACGCCAGAACCTCGTGCATTTAACTGCGGCAAGAGATATCGAGTAACGAATTTGTAATTTTGGATCAATATTTACTCATAAAATTGGCAAATACCATTATCTTGGATTGTCATTGAGTATTTTATCCATATTGGCTTCGAAAAAAAGCGTAGAAATCAATTGATGTTTTCAGCGCTTATTTATCTACCACGCACTCTCGAGAGGCTGCGTCACCTCTTTTATTAATAATATTCGTTTTTGTTTAATAAATGAAGGATATGACGAATAACCGGCAATATTTCTGTATAGAAACATTACTTTTCACTACTAGTTGCATATTATTGGGTGAAATCGGTACTGGGAGTTATAATGTGCTTATAAATTGGTGAGAGAATATTTATGTTAAAATTTAAAATTGCTTAATTATTTCATAGTTGTGCTTTAATGTTTCCAATACAGTACACGTAATGAAAGGTAACGTAGTTAGCTACGCCTTTATTGAAATAGTTTCAATGAAACCTTGTCAAATGTTTAATCAAGAAGTAATTGAGAATAATTCTACATAATAAGTGACACGGGCTCTTAAGCAGATGAGAGGACGAATCTCTTATATGAAACTAATTTTCATATTAAATATAATTATTCACTAATATAGTCATTAGTTTACTAACGTTTATTGTATATTATATGATTCATATTGTTAGTTTGTCCTATTTTACAATTTTAATAAGTTTCTCCTTAAGTATTCCAATTAAAGTTTTTCATTGTTTAAATATGTGTGTTTAAGTTAACACACTATTTTAACCTCTGTTTGGAATCACTGAAAATTTGAATAACCCTTATGTTTGCATCCGGGCTAAACAATTTCCTATTTATACAGGAATGAAATTCGTACTGGAATTGCATAAAATTATGTGGCAGTTATAATAAATAATTTGAAAAGTCGGCTAAATATTCGTAAAAATTCCTTTTTTCTTTCTCTTGTTGCAGGCAAGTGCGATATCTGTAAATTAAAGTGTATCCAGGTGCTTTGTAACTTCCGCCAAAGTAAACATTTCACGTCCAGGCATCAACTTATTCCCACAACTCCTTTATGAACACATACTGGCTTATAATTAATGAGATTTAGTACTAAATGTAATTACTTCTACTGAGAAACAACCTTATACGAAAAATAACATGTTGCACACAACAATATTCTGATATCATTCAATATTTGTTGAAAAATATTTTGTAGCTTGACTATGAAAATAAAAACTCGCACTGTCATTTGTTACGAGGGAAATATTCCAAAACAATTGTGGGTTTTGATTCTGCTGTTTACCCAAACTAAAACTATTCAAACAATACGAATTAATTAATTCAGAGTAAAAGTAAATATGTTGAGCTACAGAATGACAACTTTATTCTTTCACGTGAAAATTATATTAAAAATACAGTACTGAAAGACATGCAAAAATTTAGGTACATTCAAGTATATTTTTTTAACGTAAGCAATTACAACGTGAGACAGCAAAAATGTCATTCCACAGTTTAATTAATTTACTTTCAATCTAAATAATTTCCTACCTGTGGTTTGAATAGTTTTCGCTTTGGATATGTTGCAAAAATGGTCAAATCGCTATTTTAACATGCGCTTATACGAAAACTAGGAGCCGAAAAATTATGTTTTGTAGTAAATTACTATTAATATAATGTGTTCGAGTTAGTGTATGGTAAATTATAAGATTACGAATTTTTCGGTGTAGAGCGCTCAAGCATGATGTATTTGTTTAATGTTTGTAAGTTTCTTAAATTTATGGTCAGTGGAAGTCTGCGATAACCTGTAAAATACTTTTGAGGATAACTTATAAACCAAATTGAAAGTTGACGAAATAAAACTATAGTTCCCGATGGTTGTAAAAATAACTAGAATTTAAAACCGGTAGTTAATAATGATTAAATGTTTGTAACCGAATCGGTTTGAGAATTGAAAATTTCTCAAGGTGGAATTTCATAAAACGCGTTTCGGCAAAGACTTTTTTCTGTTAGATCTACAGTACAAAAAGTCTTAGAAAACCAATTAGGCAAGTCCTCACAATAACAGTAGAGAACAAGCAATTCTCTCTGATAGTGTTGGTCACGTAACCTATTACCAATAATCTGATTGGGTGTTCGCCAGTAAATCCTATCCTGATACACAGGATAACACCAGCACGACGCAATTGAAAGTGCTTCCGGTTACAACAGATATCGCACACAAATCCCTTCTTCTGATAAAATTCTGTAACTTTCCTACATACAATGCACAGTTTAAGAAATTAACATGTAAACACATTAAATGACTAAAAAATTTTTAAAGTTTTGGTAAATAATAAAATAAAACATTTTTCGAAACGTTAATTGTGGAATAATATAATGACGCTTGTTATGTTGATAATCATTAACAATTTTATACATAACACAAACAAAATTAGTTTTTAAAGACATCGTCAGAACACTAACAAATTTTTCCAACAGGGTCACTATTGCTAGAAATATATATAATCAACGTACGTAGGAAAGAGACTTTGTTGAACAGCTGAATTGTCAATTTTTTTTTCTCTGAAATTTTCCGTTTTATACTAGGCGAGTTATTTTTTTTAATTTTTTTTTTTTGCGAAATGTCTATTATTTCTTGACTTAGTTTTCAATATTAATATTTATTTCATGCCTGAATTAAAGGTAAGTGACAGCTGAAAACCGACATCGAAATATTGTAAAATTAATACAAATAACCGTATTCCGAGGAACCAAATAAGCACACTACAATTCAATGTCAAAAAATGTTCTCAGAAGTGAATTACGCAAGATTAAAGAAACAAAAAGTTTCATAGTTTTCATCTGCAGCTATTCTGCGCGCCCAGTGCATGAAAAGTGAACAATAAATTATGCTTACCTTTGTTTCATCTACTCTACGTACAAAAAAAATAGAATTCAATCCTTTCATCGGTGGCTCGCCTAAACGTAAGCTGCAATCGTATACTTGTGTGCTACACTGAAAAAAAAAAAAAAAAAAAAAAGGTGTGCTGTTTCTGTGTACAAATTAGCAGGTAAGATTGACGATAGAAACGCCTATTGTACTCGTAGTCATTATCTTATATATAACGTCCTGAAAAAAAAGCATAAGAAGAACACCATGCGATTCCTGGGCTAAGCTGGAGATGAAAATGAAGTGACAAAATGTTGTACAACAACATTTTACGCGCGCACGACCAGGTACTATTTCACGTATGTTACGTCAAGTGTAAACATAGAATCATGTTTGGACTACTCTGAATTTTAACCGGAGCTAATAGTATGTAGGTCAGAACAATAGTAGTAAGATAATTAAGATATCTGTGGAGCGGTGGAGCGCAAGAGGGGACTAAATACAGTCTAACGTAGCCACATTGTGCGTGTAAAGTGGCATCGTACAACACTTTGCTACTAACATTTTCGTTCCTGTTTAGCCCAGGATTCGCGTGGTGTGGTTATCATACCTTAGTTTCTGGACATTCTGTATATACACGTGAAACTGGTCTTATGGTACTGTCGTAATAGGTTGCGAAAATACTTTCGGTTTTAGCACCGCAGTGAAATAGCCAACCATTTTTATTAATTTCGTGTTATCTTTAATATATTAAGAAAATGCTTTGCACTGTACTTTTCATAATATCGCTTACATAACTTATTTAAATTCTTATTTTTAAAGTGCACATTTTATCAGCTGAACTATATGTTACCTTCCATAAAATAAAAGAATATCGCGTTCTCCGTTCTCTTAACTCTGCTGTTTGAGCTGGGGCTTGGAAGCCTAGATATTGTGACCTGGATTTCAGTGGCTGGTCCTGGAATGCATGTTGTCCTTCATCGTGGTGGAGCTTCTAAAACTCCAGGTAGCCCCATCACATTCTTTCAGATTAAGAATATTGTCTGTACCTACTGTCATGTAGTAATGAAATGAGAGACAGGGTTGTGTAACTGGCTGACCCTTCTCCGGCGTGAACTTTGTTGTTTCTGACAGACCCACAAGGAAAGGCTCAGATAAAGGCTGAAGAGGTTAAAGTCAGAGGCATTTCTTACTGGCGAGGGAGGGGGGCGAAAGGATTTGTAATAACCCAGGCAGAAAACCTAGTAATTTAAATGAAAGCAAGGACGAAGTGGCAAGGCGCAGAAAGAAACAAAGGAATGTCTACATTTACTTTACTTTTGCAAGTAAATGAGCAGCGCGGGCGGATGAAGGGGGAGCTGGCCTTCGGGCCTTAATTCCTGTCTTATGGCGTGCGTTTATCTTGTGCATTGACTTGCAATCACTTGTGGTAAATAATTTATCAAATTCATGACCAAACCCTTTAGTTAAAGTTGAATATTCTTCACAAAAAAAACATATTTTATCAATTATAAAAGATAATTCCTAACACTCTTCTTTTCTATTATTTGTACTGCTCACATCACATGTAAACCATTTATTAAAATGGAAATTTTCGGCAGTAGTAGGAATTCAACCAATACACCATTCACCCAAGGATTAGCATGATAACCACTACTACTCAAAGGGTTCTTATAGAACAGTCATGTGTGTGCCTGGGATAATTAGGGAGGGGGGGGGGGCACATGAGGACACATCTCCTCACCCTAAAAAATATTTAGGATTGTCCTTCCAAAGATTTTACGTCTCGTCGACAGCGAGGTCATTAGATACGGTGACACACAACTTGGTACAATGTCAGGAGCTGGGAGATGAGTCGGCCATGGCCTTTTTTAAGGAAACATCCCAGCCTGGAGTGATTTCAAGAAACAATGGAAAACTGAAATCAGGATGGCCGGAGCCGGGTGTCGAACCCGAATCCTCCAGAATGCGAGTCCAACGTGTTACCATTGCGCCACCTCGCTCTGTTCTTCCCAAAGAAAATACTTATATTTTTACTTTTAAAACGATCATAATATAACATCTGGAAAACTACTGTGTTTTGTTTCGTCTAATTGTGACAAATTTTTATTTTGTTTTCTAGTTTATATATTTTTTATGTTTTTCCCTTTGACAAAGCTGGTCTCACACCCGGGTTACCTTCCCTGTTTGTGTCTGGATTTTTTTTAAAATGTATTATTTGACTGTCCTTATTTTAATTTTATCTGACCCGATTGCCTTTTTGGAATTTCATGTTGTGTACGTATCCAGTTAACTAAAGCATACCTCTGCTTATTTATGTAATTTCTGTTCTATTTAGTTGTCTTTGACAGAAATCCACATCGTCATAGAGTACGTACGAAAAAATACTTCCCGCTAAAAATGTAATATTATCATAAAATTTTATTGAAGCATTGATAGTTAATAATAAACGATACGAGATTATTGCACATGAAACTACGCACTAATATAATCCAGTCATGAAACCAAGCATTTATGTGTGTGTGTATATATATATATATATATATATATATATATATACATATATATTTTTTTTTCGAATATTTTTTTCAGCTTAAGCCCTACATGTTGTGATTAGGAAACATCCATACTAACTATAAAATATTCCTACACAGCTACGTAACATCCAAAAAGGGTGAAACTATTTACGACGTAGGAAAGCAGAACAGCCACAAATCATTGCCCACCCACTGTCTAATGCAATTACTTTCACATTCTGCAAGCCGAATCTATGTTAGAGCAGTGATTCATCGGCAATGTCTCAGAGTAATTGAAAAATGCTTCACCGGTCCGTGAAGGCGTGCTGATTACTTTCAGTGACCCAGTTCTAAAATCGACACCTAGTGATTTGCAGTGAATTTAACTTTCCCGAGCTGTCCATTCCAATTCCGTCCTACTGATTCGTCGGTGAGAAGCCAAGAGCATGTTTTATTTCATTAACTGACAGTTCGAATCCAATTAATTCAAGTATACGATATACACAGTTAATAATTTTTGAATCATTTACAAAAAAAAATTACTTTAGGAACAAAGTCGATATATTTGTTGCAGCATTAGATGTGAATATTATTTTTATATACTGCACAACGTTTTGGAACATCCAAAATAAAACGTATACTTATATGTCTACAATAGACGTAAAGACTATTAGCTAATCCAAATAAAGTAATAACTTTACGTATTCTGAAGCATCGTGTAGTCAAAATTTAATTATATGTTTGTAGTGTTGCATAAATAATCATGGTATTTAAACAAAAAAAATTATCAGATTTTAAAAAAAAATCTTCGCGCAACTCCTTTGTCAAACGAAATGATTATGAAGTCACGTTTATCAGAATATGTATTTGGATGTAAGTTCTTCATCTTTAGACAACTATACTTTAATAAATATGAAAGCATGTTGAACTGCCATAAAGGTAAAAAAAAAAGTACGAGGCAGAAGATTAAATGTTCTTAATATGTAACGGCTGTTTACATCTTCATGGCTTGCTCCTCGACTTGTTCACGGCTTTCGTTCGCTTCGGTCGCAAAATACATAATTTGTAAGTGACAACATGTACCTGAATAACCTACAATACGTATTGCATTTCTTCAATTCGAACAGTGTTTAGTATTACTTTCGTATAAGTTAGATAGTATGTAACATAAAAAAAAACTTTACTAACCTGTCAGAAAAATTAGCTATAATGTTGGGATAAATAAAAGTACTGCTTATTTTTAAAATTATATATTTATTTGTTTATAAACGTTCCAACTTCTGTATGTAGGCTATGTGTATAATGTTCTTTGGATGCTGCTCAGGGCTTTCAGAGCAACTTTAACCAACATTTTTGTTAAGCATGTACTTTACTATGTCGTTATATATAAAACAAATGCAGTAAATTGATAAAGAACACAACATTAAATAATTTAATCACTAACTTATTGTTCACTTAAAAATGTTTTTGCGGCAGCTATTTATAGGTCTAAAAACATTAATGGCTCGGTGTCCTATTCTAAACCATTTTTTTGTTTGGTTTTTACAATGTATCGTCCTGCTTACGTTGTTTGTAAGTATAATAAATACATGTTCCGTACACATTAGCCTAAAACAGCAATTACATAAATAGGTGTGTGTCAGACCGAAAATATTGCTTCAGACCCGCCAAGTGTTGGCTGGTGTACTGGCTGACGACGTCACAGCGGCAGCCATGTTGTGAGGAAATGTTCTCGCGTGCGTTACGAGTGTAAGACTTTTTGGTACCAAGCTCGTTAAAGAGATAATTTTGGATTTTGTTCCGGGCTGAAAATTGTTTCCACCACACATGTTGCACAGGAAATATTTAGTACACGAGCTTGATGTTTGCTTGATATTCTGGCTATAACTGAGGGATGCATGCCAACGAAAGTCTCGTCACAAAATTTTGCATATAAAAAGTGTCAACTAATTATAAACAGTTGATGGTGAGTATTAAAAACAGCCATTTTAGGTAAGAGATCTTTTGTCGGTTTCTCGTGGTTACTTCAGACTGGTATGGTATTTTAACGTAAATAAAATGTTGGAGAAGCATTGCCACAATTCGACAAAGTGTCTGAACTTTGTGTTATACTTATTCTGTTTTTCTTACGAGTGGGATTATTTTGGAAATATTTCTCTGGATACATTGTGCATACGTACGTATTTCCGAGTAAATTAAAAAAATTGAAGCTGATTTCTTGACTCATTCTTTGATGAGGTTTGTTTGTTTGTTTTCGTTAATTTCATTGCATTAAAAGAAGCAAGATTGAAATCCCGAACATTTTATTTTTATCTCTGTCACTTTTGCAGCAATTGGACTGAAATATATCAAAATATAAACTACCACAACAAATCTAAAGTGACTGCCCATCATGAACACTGTAAACAACTTCCCAGCGGAAATGCAGTTACAAATTATTTTCTAATTACTAATGCTGTGAAAGCTCAGTATATTTTACTGAACAAGGCCAGCACTGAACGTGTTAATCAGTTATGCTACAGACTGATTTAAAGCAAAAGTCAAAGAGATAAAATAATTATGTGGCATTAAAAACACTCGTTTACCAAGTTGTCACGGTTCATATATAACTGTATTAATTTCAAACCATACGTGCATTATTTCCCAAAATACATTATAAGTAATGTTAAATAAATGCATACCAAACACGTTGCAAGTTTTGCAAATGAATTCCACTAAGGGTTTTTGTTTTTAGTTTCTGTTTTATTGTATTATTAAATGCTTAGGTGAATGTTAACAATAAATTATATTCCGTTAGCAAAATGATTTAGTTCCTTACTCTGAAATTGGAGTTTAAATGTTGACTGAAATAATAAAATATTATTACTTACGCATTACAATATAATAGTCGCTCATAATCCAACAAGATGTTTGCTTGCAACGTAAATCCTGGACATTGAAAACACATTACAATCTCGGAGAAGTGTGGCACCTGAGTATAGACAAAGAATTTAAAGTTGACCTACGTTCATTGTTAAACGTTTACGTAATACATTTAACTGCATGCTTAACCAAAATTGTAACTAAACGTAAAGGTTTCTGAACGACAATTCTGAGTTGCTGATTTAATAAAAAAAATACACTGCCATAGTCGACTAAGACTACTAAAAATCTATTCCTGTAACATGAAAAAATAAATATTTATGCAATCGTATTGATAATTCTTCATTAACACCGGTATTAGATTGAAAAAATAAGCATTTGCGTCAGAAACTTCAGAAATTAATTTCCGTGTCACGTTATAAAATCATGTGTTTAAATGAACCGTTCAATTGTTTATTAAATTGTAGAGTTATTTTTAACTATGCATAAACTAAACAAGAGGAAACCATAGAAGATACTTTTTGTCAACTTTGTCAGTAAATTTTTATAACAGAGAAACATGATTCTTTTAAAACAATTTTGACGTCACATTTGCATACCAATGCTTCCGCTGCCAGAGTTTATGTTAAGAGCTTGGACTAGACATTCAAAAATTTTTACGACATTTTTTTAAAACATAAATGGGTAGTCGATATCGTAAATGTATGTAATTATGGTATAACTTGTTTTAACGTACTCAAGTTTTTCGAGAGAAAATACAGCATGATAGCAGCTAATAAGTTATTTAACGAAATTTACTTTAAATTGATAAATTAGCTAAAATGTTTGTACCGTCTGCCTCGAAAATTACATTACATAATAAAACCAATTTGCAACAAAGTTTCAGAGCAATTTCACGTTTTCGGTTCTTGTGTGGGTTAGAAAAAAATCTCTCGAAACCCGAGACACTCGTGGCCAAATTCCTAAGTAAATCACCTCACTCAGGTCAAATACGTGCATACAAAGATGAAAAAAAAAATTACCTAGGATTCATCATGTATGTTATTTCAATAATGAGACTGAAAAACATGTTAATTACATTGAACGTTTAAAGTTTCAATTTACGTACAATGCACTATCTAAAGTAACATTATACTGTAGTATTATTCGGAGAATAACGTTGACGTATAACAAATACTGATACTAATAACTTCTTTATGTTGTGCTATGATATAACAACAGCATACAATAACTCTAAATGTTGATTATTAAAATGGGAATATAAAAAACGAAAGCTGTATTGTTATGTACGATACCACACTAATGACACCAAAGGTAAAAACTATTCCTTTCTTGTGAGAAAATGCATTCAGTACAGAGTGTTATGTTTACGAGTCAATATCTTGTGGAAACAGTCATCACTTCTATAAAGAACAAAAATTGTTATATAAACATAGGCAAGTAAAGACACCGTTGCTGTACTAGGGGTCTCATGACATTCAGTGCATGGTTCGTCGGCTGTATCATGCTACTGCAGAATACTACATTGGACAATTTGGACAATGCCTACAGTCTAATTAAATACGGCTCGTCTGACAGGTAGTCGCCGATAGTAGCTGCAATGGCATTCCGCATAAACACGACCCAACCTGCACTATAACCTACATCATGTACCGCGCAGAAATGGTGCATTTTCGGACCTACATTCACAACATATTTTTCGTTCTCCTAGAGGTCAGGATTGTTCCTTCAAAACGTTGACGTTCAATTGTGCAACTTACAGCATCCTGCACAAGAGCAAATATTTGTTATCGGAACCCGTAGCCGTTGTAATGATATCGGACCCAAGGTAGAGATCTGTCAACATCGCGATGTAACGCAGGACTGCAGCAGCGTACCCAGGCCAATGTGTTTGCCGAATACGCTGACAACCCAGCCGTGAAATTACTATCACTGCTCGCTCCGCTACCTCCATATTCCGCTGCTACACCTGGGGCACAGAACAGTTAGGAATACAGGAGTGAAATAGCTTGCAGGACGGCGAACTCAATCACACAGGACAGCAAAATGGCTCCCCTGGCGAGGAATATGGCGGAAACACCTACCCCTAATCAGCGTAAGGCGGTTGCCCTGCTAGCCGGCATAGCTAAAGCAAACCTAACACGCAGAAGCCAGACAGACACAAGGCTGATATAAACAGTCTCGTGCAGCCAATAAGCGGTGATGTTCGTCCGTATCTAATGAGCCGCCACGTCATTTCACGCCTGTATTACTATAGGTCGTTCGGAATAAAGTGAGCACAAAAAATTCAACCTTTGAAAAATATTACTAGCCCTTATCGCATTGAATTCAACATTAAACATAGTTGTCCTACTGCTTGTATGGTTGGCAGCGAATTTGCCGAATAAAGTGCCCAGTAGTTTCCCATTTTGATACAACAATACTTATAAATAAAATCAATTTAAATCGAAATACACGTGTTTCATATAATTAATATTTTATTTATCAAACTTTATGTGTTCCTACCAACTACACAATTTTTCTTTTACGCGCAAACATCAAGTGACGTGTCCATAGAGGTTAGACATTTTTCGTCGTTAGCCGTTACGCGCGGAAAGATACGAAATGACTGAAAATAGAAATTCACCAGGGCTTTCTTGAGTGCTCACTTTATTCCGAATCGCCTATATTTAGTTCGTGACTGTGGTATATCATAGACAGAGATGACGGTTAGAGACCTGAAAAATTCGCGTTTTCATTTGGTCAGAAGCTATAATTCCAAAAACTTTAAGTTTGTGTCACTTTTTCAATTGGCCTTTGACTAATTTCACCTCTCCTGGATGTCTCTGAGCCAACAATGGAAATGTAACTAGTACAGACCTATATCACTTTAACTACAAGCAGTTAATTAGCATCTGCTATCTGCTTCAGTTTACAAGAATTTTTGCAGGCTAGCCAACAATTCAGTGGACCCGCGAATTTTTCCGGTCTCTAATGATGGTATATTGTGAAAATGTTTTGACCCAACGTACCTTTGCAAACACTATACTTGTGACATGTGTGATTGGATGATATACGTCTGACACAACGTAGCTGTCTGCAGACAAATAATAGTCATCAAATATTACAATTGCGGAATTCTAACTGGCTCAGTCAAATAGGGCAACAGCTCTACGTACATGCGAAAGCCGGTAATCTTTAGGCAGAACGTGCGTTGAAATCCAGCAAACAGTCAAAGTTTCCGCGATAAACATTCATACGTAATCATAGATAATTTATCGCGGCGGAAATTGTTGACTGTTTGCTTGGCTTCAATGTAATGTTTTCATTTCTGACACCTTTCTTTCGTTACTGGTGAAGTTATATTTGACCTGGCCTATGCTAATTCTGGTGCGCTACGACAGAACGTCTGTGATGCGTCTGTAAACAGATAAACCTTACCACACAGCCGTCATCCAACTGTACAAATCGCAGACACTACATAGTTTAGGAGAATACGTTGGCAATAAATAATTCCGCAATTGCTCCGCTATATCTAAGTACAGTCTATCCCTAGAACAATTTCACTGTTTAAGAGTGAGTGATAGCCACCATCTTGAACGTTTGTATTTCGTGTCGTAACTAGAGGCACAATTTTATGGCGAAAAGATTTTTGCATTAGTTAGCTTAAATGCCTTATGTGAATATATGCTGCCGTTCTTAATTGACAGTGATTGGCTGTTTTAACTCTCGCTTGTCTTGGGCTTCTACTGGCAAATCACAGACATACAGTGCTACAATTATCTTACTCTGATTGGTGCAGTGAAATGAGATACCAATTTGAGCAAAAATACGCTGCCAGAAATCATGAAGCAGAGCTGTGGATGTGCACGTAAGGCATTGAAACAAAATCGTGAAAAAATATTTTCGCGACAAAATTGTGGTTCTAGTAATAACTTTTCTTCTAGGTAAATGTTCGCAACTTTAACTTATCAACAGTATAGAATATATATTGATAGAATTTTTGACACCATAAATCTTAATTTTCCGTTTTTCCGTTACTCTTGTTACAGATCGAATTGCAGTAAAGAAAGTTTAAGAATTTTCTGTAACATTAACGACATAAATATATTTACGGTGTATAAAATACTATCAATATGTATTCCATACTGTTGTTAAGTTAAAGTTCCAAAGATTTAGCCAGAAGAAAAGTTATAACACAAAATACAAAAATTCAAGATGGAGACTATCATTAAATTTTGAACAACTCTCAAGTGTCGTTTATGAAACTTTAATCGTTAAATTTCATTTACGTTTTTAAACTAACTTTGCAGTAGGTGCTACTGGTAGACTGAACAGTTTATATGAATGTGCGCTGTTGGGAGTAAATGCCTGCCGAGTCCCAGAAAATCCCAAACAAAACAAAAATAAAAATCCAGTATTAGCTGTAGTCAACAAACGTATAATATACGTAAGGAATATAATATCAAGAAATATGGCACAAATAACCAAAGTAAAATAAAAACAACTAAATCAAAAGTAGAGAAATAAAATGACGAAATCAGGTGTGTAAAGAATGGCCATAATATGGACGAGGACAGTAAAAGTTGACTAGAAACTTAAATAGATGTCAACATACACAAAATCAATCCGACGAACATAGCAGGCTCCCTTCTAAGACAATATAAAGTGGCAGAAGATAGTGCAACTATGAAAGAGAAATGTGGTGTAAGAAATTGAACCTGTGCATATAAAATAAAGGATTGCTCAAAATCATGAAATATAGAGGAATATTTGGTAACTACTTAACAACGAGGTCTTAGAACGCATAGATAGGTAAATTTGTTGCAACGGCATAATACGTAGGTGAAAAACTGAAGCAGCACAGAACAGAAAACCCGCCAGGCATTGCCCTCGCCCGCCACGTTTCCCCACTGTGAAATTAATATAGTATGAAGAAAAGTGTAAAAAAAAAAAACTTCCTAAAATATTTAGGAGGTAATTTATCTAAACGCAGTATGGAACAGTTAACAGACATCCGCCTCGTAAATATGTCAACTTTTACACTTGTTACAATACAAGTCTGGTAACTTCAGTATATATTTGATGTTTTATAAAAAAAAGTTTAGTAGTGCTACCATGGATGTCTGGGCAACAATTCTACCATACCTACTTTCTTAGCTCTCCTATACGCACGTGTGGCAAATTAACAAAATACACACATTAATAGAAGTATTGCATCACTTCGGTTCGAAGATCAGTTGAACACTAGTGTTTCCTATGACTGTTCCTAGATGTCAGTAAACCTACCCAAAGATGTCAACAATCGTATACGAGCAGGGCCTATTAGACGGAGGACGTATAATAGCAGATCAGTTCAGTTATTCCACCAGGTGATGTAATACTTTTTTTGATGTGGATATTTTTAGAGTGAAGGTACCGGATGACCAGGGTACCGTATCCTGGATACAGACTAACAGCTGGGTATCTGCTTACCACGGAGAATGACTTGAAAGGAGTCCCTATAATGGTGTAGCGACGGAATGGAAGGCGCGGGAAACGGGAGACACCGAAAAAACCCGCCGACCAGAGGTATCATCCAGCACGATTCCCAAATACACCACCGGGAGTCGAGCTTGTATCTTCTTGGTGAGAGGCGAGTGCTTTAACCACTGTGCCAAACGCGGCCCCTTTCCCGTGCGAAAATTGGTAGTGACCCAAAGGTAATGTAGACCTGATGTTATAATTACTAAAGTGAATAATATATTGGAAATTCAGGGTACAAAACCTGATAGAAATAAAAAATGTGGAAATATGAATTTAAAAAACAACATAATCCTGACACACATAAAGTAAACCAAAAAGAATCTTTCGGCGAATTAATATTTTAACGGTGTAGGTTGGTAAACTGTAACTTAAATTACCAAGAATCTGTACACACTTAGCTGTTAACTGTTGACGTTCAGCGTTATTAGAAAAACTATACATAATCTTACAGCAAAAAGTTGGTACATTTTAAAGTATTAAAAAAAAATATTGCAAAGGAAGTAAAACCAGATCGCAGGCTTTCGCGGCCGTTGTCTGCATTTTCTTGGCTTGTGGGTGTGAGCCGCGTCTGAAGATTGTCTTGCAAAGACAATCGCAAGACAATCGCAAGACAATCTTCAGACGCGGCTCACACCCACAAGCCAAGAAAATGAATTAAAACCACACGTTTATTATACACAACATTACTGATATCGCTTGATGCCGAGCTGAGAACCATTAAGGTTGTTCACGTGGTCAAAACTAATAATTTTGTTATTGTACTTATTGCACTACATAGTGTTCGTTTTGATAGTGGTTATTTGTGGCTACATTTTCATCTAGTAATAATTTTTTAGATCTCGTAGTGTTCCCATAGCAGCATGTCAAAGTCAGAATTTGCAAGTTACGGGAACATAGAAATA
>PNEQ01023492.1:34827-70284 GCA_003012365.1 Medauroidea extradentata
AAAAAAAAAAAAAAAAAAAAAAAAAAAAAAAAAAAAAAAAAAAAAAAAAAAAAAAAAAAACAAAGACCTTCTGTCTTCATTAAAAATTGACATAAATGACGTAAATTTCCATCGTTTTCAGATTTTTTTTAAAACGTGCAAAGGAATTTCTTTGTGCGTTTTTAAATCCTTTAGCATATATGAGAAAGTCACTTGGTTTCTGTTACTCCTGTGTTCCCGTAACTTGCAAATTCTGACTTATGACGCTTTGGGAAAACTACGAGAGCTAAAAAAGTATTAGTCGCAAGTAACCTCTGTTAAACCAACACTATGTTGTGCAAATATAAAAATATGATTTTTGCCACGTGATCACCCGTAAGTCTGTGCTCTACCGATATAAATCGTGTGTGCGGAGGTTTTGGTCGTCTCTCAAAGGACCCTACCTGCATGCCAGCGGCTCGAAAGCGAGGGAACTCTAAGGGCAACCTTGAATTGCGCATCAAATATCGCATCACCCTAACTAGCCAAGTACTGAACTTGCGTGTGGGCGCGATCTACCACAATTTTCATCATCATTATTTTATTTTTTATTTGTGCCAGACATTTTTTTTCATATTTAAGACACAAAATGTAACTAAATTTGGCTCTTGTGAAATTTTTTTATCTCTCATAGTTTTCGCGTAATGGTTTGATAAAGTCATATTTAGCATGTTTACGTTTAACGACTACACTAAAACCAACTGATATACAAAACTAAAAAAAAAAAAAATCACAATGGATAAAGACATTGCAGGCAACAATGACATGCTCATAAAATTAAAGAATAAAAATTATTTGTATTAAAAACAAATTTTGAATTTTTAAAATTTTTATTTTCAGTTTCAGCATTGTTTCCAAATTCAAATAATTTTTTATTCTTTAATTTTATGAGCATGTCATTGTAGCCTGCAATGTATTTACGTGAAAACTATGAGAGATAAAAAAATTTCATAACAGCAAAATTTAGTCACATTTTATGTCTAAAGCAAAAAGGAAATAATATCTGGTACAAATAAAAAAAATTTTAATGGTGATGAAAATTGCCTTATACCGCGGCCTTAAGCAGTGATAACACAATTATATTGTTAGAAAATCAATAGAAAAGTTAAGTGCGTGTTTCTATCTTAGTTTCGGATACACCTGGTTAGTACATTTTCAGGTACGTCAGTATGAAAAGGCAGCTTTTATCTGTGTTGGAGGGTTTAGAAGCCCCAATTTATAATGAACATGATGTTTTAAAAACTGCATTCTGTCCATATCCGTGATTGACCTATTTTATAAAAAAAAATTATTAATAATTTTTTTCGTAGAATTACTTATGTCAAGATAAAGTTACACATTGTATTCTTGTTTATCTACACAAGTAAATCTCGCGACAAGCTTTTATATAATATAAATTGCGTAATGTAATTAATAGATGGATTTAATTTAAATTAAATTTTATTTTCTTCTTTTTATAGCATTTAAGTTAAAGCTTGTTTTTAAAAACGTTTTTTACTATTAATTATTTTTTTTTTTATGTTTTTGTTATTTTTCCATGTTGTTCCCACGAGTAGCTACCGAAGAAATGGACAGTGTTATGCAACAAGGAAGCAACCCACAATCCACTAAAATTTTTTTAGAGAATAGAAAAATGTTAATAGACTCACAGAAATTCTGTAACCCCTACTTGATGAATAACGTCAAACTAATGACATATTATCTCTTTTTTATAATTAAAAGAAGATATCTTATTGGCTGTTATATTATATTAAATTTATCTTTGTTAATTTTGAGGGTTAGTTCTTTTTTGCATAACACTGCCCAAATATCCGTCGACCCTGCCAGAGCTTCGTGTGGAAGAGTAAAAGCTAATATACAACATGGTTCGCCCCGGTGCCCTGAGGTTGTTCGTTCACGACTTTACATTGATACACCCTAATACCATTCAGTCCTCGGCACGGCCTCGCCTTGACTTGGGTGTTTGTAGGTATACGTCACGTATTTCAGGTTGAAGCTTACTTGTGCCTAACGAAAATATAGTTTCGGGTATAATTAAGGATTTTTTTCACCGCCGCTAGAATTTTTCCAGGGTGTAGGTCGATATTAGTTAAGACATGACCCCGCTAGGTCTGACCGTTCAGCCGGGCAGTAGTACACCATCTCCTCGAATAGCTGAACACGGACGTCATTTTGTTCGTAGTCTACTCAGCAAACTCTTTCATTTGATACCCATATCATGGGAGTGCACAAAATAGAACTAGCCCGCCATATTGGGCTGTCCGCCATATTGGATTTCGAATGACGTCACTTAGCAAACCATACACTGACATCCAAACTAAACGTGCATAGAAAATTTCAGTTCAATCGGTTGAGGGTAACTGCTTTAAAATTAAGTTGCAGATTTAACCCGAACACGTATACAAACATTGTAAGTTAAATAAAAGCATGCATACATAATAAATGTCGTATAACGAGGGTACACGAGACCCATGGTATGCAGATGTAAAACTGAACTCCCGTAGGTGTCTGCGTACTCAGAAGGATGGCACGAAACAAGGCCTTAGAGTGGAGAAGCGTTGGAGGGTAAAGGAAACGGGAGACCCCCGAGAAAACCCGCCGGCCAGCGACATCGTCCGGTGTCGATTCCGGTGCCGAACCCGCCGGGGATCGAACCCGAATTACCTTGGTGGAAGGCTAGAGTACTAGTATACGTGCTAACCTCACGTCGGAAACACCTTTCCGAATTTCTCAGCGGATACGACACTTACACGCCCGGCCATTACTGCAAAACCCTGTACGTCCGGCGGCGAATGTTAAGTGCCTTTCCGTGCAGATAACTACCGCTCCTAAAACAAGCACGGGAAACCATTCTCTCTCTCTCTCTCTCTCTCTCTCTCTCTCTCTCTCTCTCTCTCTCTCTCTGTCGTTTTCTCTGAACATTCAAGACCGTCGACACAGTGGGCCGACCAATTTCACCGCAAATTACTTCAACACCAGTGTTCCTACCTTATCGATCTGACCGTTCTGAAACTCATTTACTCTCCACTAAAATACAGCTATTTATTGCACATAATGACGTTTAAATTAGCTACCTCAGTCAATAAAACACTAGCTTTTATACACTATAATAAATTTCCTGATTATTTCACCCATACACAATATGTAGAGACGATGATACATCGCGAAAATGTTTTGTGCCAGCAAACCCTTGAAAACACTGCAGTTTCTTGAAATATTTGTGATTGGGCTATAAACGTCTGACACAAGGTAGCTGTCTGCAGACCAATAACAGGCATAAAATTAAATAAAAGCGGAATTCTTTTTGGTTCAGTCAAATAGGGTAACAGTTCTTGTGCGAGTGAAAGCCAGTTTTTAGTAGGCAAAACGTACGTTAAAACCCAACAAACGGTCAAGTTTTCCCGCGATAAACCATAATCTCTAGCCATATGAAACATCCGTCGTATTTCACCTTGTAAAGTACACGAGAGTTATGCATTGTAACTGTTCGAATATGGTAACATCAGTACACATTTCACTGTTTCCTAGTTACGTATAGGAAGACTGTCATCAAGCATGTGGAAAAATTATTTCATACCTACTTTCTTAGTACGGTAAATTTACAACTTAAACTTTACAGTGTGGTCACCATCTGTTACAGAACTAAAAAGCACCGTAAAGAGAGGTTAATATTAAATTATAACTTTACGTTTAGTTAAAGTTTGCAGCCTGTTGACTTGTAGAACACAAAAACATTAAAACTGACTGTAACAACAAATAAAATTTTGGACTAAATACTATCTTCGAGTATTCATGTGAAATGAAATTTAACGGACGGTGCAGTTACATAGGGTAATTTAAATTAACTTGACTTTATTGTACTTACGAATTCATTCAACAATGTTTTACCACAATCTATTACTACAGCCATAATCTGCGAAAATTGCAGGTAGTGATATTTGCACCGACGCAGAGCAACGCAAGTGCAGAGCAAGTAAAACGGGTCTTCTATTAAATGTGTGTGAGTATTTAATTCCAGTGGAGCGCAGCCAGACTTAAAGCTGGTGCAAATTTTGCGTTGCGCCCGCGCAAAAAGCGATATTTAATCGGCCCCCTGGATATAGATTGCTTTCTCATTGCGCTAAAGTAACTTATGCACACTGAAACGATTCCGAAAATATATTCACCTAGGATCCTGGGGCGATGTATAACTTACAAGAATCTGACTTTACATGGGTCAGTGAAACCATTCCATACATGCTTATTCGTCAGCGAGATTTTGTCCAAGTTGAGTAGGATAGTGGCACAATTACTTTATGCAAGATGAGAGTGTGTGTTTTTTTTAACTAGGCATCAAGTAGGCGAGGCATGACTAGGAAGAGAAGAATATGAAAAGTTTAAGATTTATGAAGCTATATTAAGCAACCGAACAGAGTTTCAATTTACAAACACGTGAGAGAGGACGATACATTAAGCGTAGGACAATAAGGATTAGTCAATGTAAACAGATTAAAACGTAACTTGGTATGGCATCGCCTACATAGTCGTTAAAGTCATAACTGATGTGATAAATGCATTCAACAATTATTGTTATTTCTTAAAGGTTACTTCGTAAGTGTCTTTCATTTTATAGGAGGTATTCCGTAAATTTCTGTTGTTATTTGAATTTTCAGCAAGTTGAGCTGATTCGGGTTAAGAGACCTAACGAAACCTTAGTTACTTTTTTTCTTTTCAGATAATTTGTGACTTCATGCTAATTTTTGATACAAACAAAGCAACTTAAGTAACAAATAATGTCTATATATGGTAACGGACTGAAATGTTAACATCTGCAGTATAAAGAGTGGATTCACAACCATATTTAATCTAAACATGCTCGGAAATTGTTTACCTCAATACAAAATGTCGATGTTAGATGATCGTAATTAATTTTTACTATTCGAAGTGAATTAAATAATTTATGACCACAAGATAAATTATTTCTCAATATAATTTGATATTTAATTTAGTCTTAACGTGAGCACATGCTGCATTCATTACTACCACTTAGAGTACGTACGTACGAAGTAGAAAGTTGATCAACTCAATTACGTACGTACGCGCGCTACACGAGGATGTGAATGCTCGCATTCACACTCGGTGATTCTACTTTTACACGTACGTACACACGTACGCTAAGTGGTGGTTGTGAATCGAGCTTCACGAAGTTTCACTTCTCTACTTTCCAAGCTCGGCACTCAACATCACATTTTTGGCGCGATGATATGCACATAACACTGTTTAGCTCGCAGAAGAGAGAGTTGGTGACCATTTTCATTAAAGTGAGAGCCAAGCACTTTATAAACCTGTAACGGGCCAGTAACACTCTACAGAAACTTTAACACGAGAACAGAAACACTCTGTTAATCGACTACATTCTAGAGGCGATTAGTTTTGCACAGAGCACAGTGAATCTGAATTTATGGCAGAGTACTGAAAATCACATTCTTACCTTGTAAGAAAAAAATTGTTTTTCATTTGGCGGTGAATTAAAATTGTTTCATACTCACAAATGCTCGAGAGAAAAGTAATATTTTATATTAATTATAAAAAAAAACAAGGAAACAACTATTGTAAGAATATTGTGTGAATTTACACTCGAGATAGGCAAGTTAAAATTTTACAGATAAAATTTTTTTCCAAACAGTTTAAGTACAGTAAAGTGTTTCTAAGGTAAAGTAGTATAATACTTTCAGCAAATACTAAAACTTGATAATAATACCTTAAAATTCAGATTTTAAGAGTAAAAAATTATTTTAATTTTTCAGAGTGTACGAACCTCTAAACAGAACATCTTAACAGTATTTGTTACCAAAACAATTCATTTCTTTTAAATTAAAGAACTAATATACTGCTTTCAGATCATGTTATACATAACAATTTATCTTATAAAAATTTACAATACCGTAGTTACACGTTACTGCCTAAGGTACTTAATTAAGTAAATGAAAAAGTTATAGTGAAAAGAAAGTATTCTTGTTTTACAATTTATTGCACAGATTTATACACCACGTATAAGAATAGAAAAAAAAAATGGGTGGATTCAAACCCGACTGACACAAACCGGTGTGCACGATATTTAAATCTAAAACGTGCACAGTTTAAACTCGTAATAGAGATACTCTACAAAAAGTTTGAGAATTTGAAATGTTGAAAAATATATCTAAAATGGTCTTAATAGGTTCGGGTGGTGGCACATGGCTGAACTATTCGTAGGTGAATACAAGGACGGGGAAAACGGGAAAGTTCTGAGAAAACCCACAAACCAACGGTAACTTCCGCCACGTTTTCCACGTGCGAAAATACTGCACTACCGCACCGAGAACAGAACCCGCTAGCGAGTAGTCGACACAAAAGCTCAAAATATCAATATCGTTTCGTTGTGGCAATACAATACAATTTTGTATCGACTTCACATAGTCATTTTGCCATATACATAGCTATATTTAATTGGTGTAGTATAACCATTTAAAGTACTAGAAAGAACGTGAGAGTGAGAGACTTTTGCCAGCTGTTAATTAACATCGTGGTCTTTAACACTGGTGAGAGGTGACATGAGGTGAGTATGGAGCAGCACCGGAATGAAAGGGCGGAGGAAACGGGAGATCCCCGAGAAAGCTCGCCCGCATCGTTCGGCACAATTCCCAAATGCGAAGTTACGGTGACCGTCCACGCCGGGAATCGAACCCGGATCGCCTTGATGGGAGGCGAGTGGTCTGACCATTCGGCCAGCGCGGCCCCACATCTCGGATGACATGGAAGAAATAAAGTTTCTAACAGTGCAAAAAAAGTGTAGTAGATTAAATAAAATATCATGTATTGTCAAAAAATGTCGACACGTCTTTCAGGAATGCTTGTAGCGGGGGAAATACCGCAAAATAAATATGGTCGTGCACCATCGCCATATAAAAGTAATATGTGGTTTGGTCTTAAGCGTACAACAATCGGGGTTCTTTCGTGAACAGAAAGGTGTACACCTTCTGGTTCACCTTAGCTGATAGTGAACTTGTCTCGTGTGAATGGGCATCAAGCATACTACTTGCTAGCATACAATAAATTGTATACTAGCTAGTGTGGGATAGGGATTGTTCTACTTTTCGTTATATTTCTTGTACAAGTCAAACGTAAACAAACAATTTTTAATCGAAGCGCAACCAGTTATGAGCGAAATTCATTACAGAACGAATTATTTTTAAGTAAATAGTGTCTAGCTGAACAAAAAATATTGCTAGATCGTGCATCATATTTTTCAAATACGAATATCTCCTACAACTGACAATATTTCAACTTTTATCTTTTATAATTATTTTTTATGGTGAAGACACGCAAATTACCCCACAATATCGTAACTGCTACTTTGAAGTCTGCGTTCATCATATTAATGATTACTAGAGCCACGATTTTATGGCGAAAAGATTTTTGCAATATTTGGTTCCAATGCGTCATGTGCACATCTGCAGATCTGCTACATAGTTTGTGATTGGATGATTTTACTCTCACTTGCCTTGGCAAATCACAGACGTACGGAATTACAATAATCTTATTATGATTGGTGCAGTCAAATAAGAGATGTGTCTGAACAAAGACACGCTGCCAGTAATCATGAAGCAGACCTGCCGATGTGCACAGGAGACACTGAAGCAAAGTGGGGCAAAAATCTTTTCGCTACATAATCGTGGCTCGTGATTACATTTTTACATGAAATTGAGCCGTAATAATTGTTACTTTATTTTAGTAGGACGCCAGTTAATGTTACCTATATTTTTCACCGGCGAATCTCACTTTTATGTGAAAGACAGAAGCATGGATGTTCCAGGTTTCAGCAATACATCTGCAAAGGGAGTAAGTGAATTAGTAGAGTATTGAGGACATACGCCACTACAGTGGTACATTGTCCCCAGAGAGTAAAAACAAGAGTGAGATGACGGACAATTAATAACAGCTGAACAAGCCGAGTTTGGATGTACTCAACACAAACAAATAAATATATTAAAATATATATAAATGAAAAGTCCTATATTTGTGTCATTTCGGAATAACGTCGTTGAATATTATGAAATAACGTTTCAATAAAATTTTGTGCAACGCTAAATCCCTGCGTCCCATCACTAGGGCGATGAACATTTCTCGAAAATAATTTTGCCCCAGTTTGCTTCAGTGCCTTACGTACGCATCTAAGCTCTGCTCATGGTTATTGGCAGTGTGCATTTGTGAAGTGACGTCTCTTATTTGATTGCGCCAATCAGAATAAGGTTAATGCAACACCACACGTCTGTGATTTGTAGGGCCACGATTTTGTCGCGAAAAGATTTTTGCCCCACTTTGTTTCAGTGACTCACGTGCACATCGGCAGTTCTGTTTCAAGATCATTGGCAGCGTGTCTATGTTCAGACACGTTTCTCATTTTACTGCACCAATCAGAATAAGATTATTGGGACTCCGTACGTCTATAATTTGCCAAGGCCAGTGAGAGTAAAATCATCCAATCACAGACGATGTAGCCGAGCTGCAGGAGTGTACATGACGCATCGAAACAGAATGTTGCAAAAATCTTTTCGCCATAAAATCGTGGCTCTAGTGATTTGCCAGTAGAACCTCAAGACATGACATGGTTTAGATGCCAAGCGGTATAAGTGACGTTTATAACATCTTCGCTTCGCACACTAACAGAAAATTTTATGACAGCTGTTTTTGTAAAACACCACCAAATTATGGCCCACGAGACTGTGTCACACATACCTCTTGACCACTAAGTTATTAACTTTACATTTTAACTACCAAAATATGCACTAAGCTCATGTTTAATTAAAATGCACTGTGATATACTTAAAACATTCAATCACTGATAATGAAACAGAATTGCAGATGTGCTCATATGGCACTGAAACGAAATATGACAAAATTCTTTCCGCGAAAAGTTCATGGCCCGACCCATCCCTTTAATTAATGTCAAGTCATGGAGGAACTTGAAGGTCTTCAAATCAATGTAGCATCCTGCGCCTTTAATGATTGGCCGGTGTTTGTGTGCCGCTGTATATGCATCCTCAGACGAATCACAGAATTTCAGTCGTAGCACAGCAGAATTAGCGTTGGAACTGGGACCCACAAGTGTCTAACGAAAGGCGTCGGATGAAAAGGTTACAATAAAGCCTGAGAGTCAACACTTACTTCCCGCGATAAATCACCTTCCCCACTGACGCGCCATACAAACACTCTTATGATTTTACATTTTATTTATGACGCTTTACGATACACGCGACTCGCCCTATCATATCGTACGCTGCCATGGTAGCTTTTATTCTTCTCATGCCTGCCTTCCCACGTAGGGGCGCAATATTGGCCTTTCCTTTTCAGCGTGCGATGACAAGGCAGTTTTCTTTCTTCCTCCGCTGAGATGATACCTTGTCTCATAAAAGTAGCGAGAGGCCTGTGGCCCTTCAGTCGCTGTTATCATCTTCGTCCGGGCAGATTTTTAAAGGTATTGCAATCCCATAAGTGTGTTCAATTAATCTTCTGTTAACTACGGTATGTTGTGTTTACTTTATGAGTTGGCTTGAAAACTGCCAAATTCATCAACAAACGCTGTTATTCAAAACTGTATACGTTGGCTACAGACAAACTCGGATTACTGTCTATTTTATTTCTTTTGCATAACTCAATCTTGGGTTTCTTTGACGACGTAGCAATGCAGTGAAGTATGTCCATAACATTCCTCTGAAAATCGCTTGTAATTTACCTAACTTCTGGGGCCACTCGCCTCCCGCCAAGGCGATACAGGTTCAATCCACGACGAAGTTGGCCCCGTTACCATTGGCTAACAAGTTTTCTCGTGGTACTCCCGTTTCCCCACACAGAAAAAAATGTTTTGCGGTGGTCACAAAATGTTTTGTCAAAATGGACCTCACTAAAATAGTAACCAAATATTTTTTGTAGCATCTGCAAAACTTTATTGGTTGCTGCAAAACATTTTTATGGTCACCGCAAAAAAAAAATTGTCGAAGTTCATAATGAGAAAATGTTTTGTGGTAACCAATAAGCTTTTTTTTTTTTTTTTTTTTCAGTTCAGCTCTTGCATTTCGTCGCTGTTCCACTGCAGCGTCTAGTTTCATTTCACCTCTCAGTGAACGGCGGACACCTACTGGCTCCCAAGTTGAAATTTAGCATCTCGGGAAGTGATAACCTGCTCTCTAGTTCACCTCCTACTCGATATTATTATTACATAATTTCATTGTGGGAGGAGGGAACGGGTTGGAACAGTGGCCCAAGCATTCGCCTCCCACCAAGTAGCTAGGCTCGATCACCGGCACGGTCTACCTGGATTTTCGCATGTAGGAATCATATTGGATGACGTCGCTGCTCGGCGGGTTTTCTCTAGGAGCTCCTGTTCCCCCCGTCCTTCATTCCGACGCTGCCATAAACTTATCTCATGTCACCTATCACCACCGTTAAAGACCTCAATGTTAAGATCCCACCGAAATTTCTTCATAGCGGCTAAGGTTAGTTCTACTACAGGTTAAAGTGAGTGAGAGTTGTTTTTTTTCAGCGCTTAACATCGAGGTCTTTAGCGCTGGTGAGGGGAGACATGAGGTGAGTATGGAGCAGCACCGGAATGAAGGGGTAGGGGAAACGGGAGATACCCGAGAAAACCCGCCGACCAACGGCATTATCCGGCATGATTCCCACGTGCGAAAATCCGGGGACCGACCCCGCCGGGAATCGAACCCGGATCGCTTTGGACTACAGGTTATAAAGGAAATGTGATTGTTTTATGGGAGAGTGTGGCAGAGGGAAAATTTCTGCCGCTAGTTTCGCTGCTATCACAAAGGGACCAGATAAACACGAAACAGTAGTAAAATTAAATTTTAATTGGTTTGGAAAATTTAACTCAATTTTAAAGTGAAAAGAAATTAATGTTGCGTTTATAATTATCAACTTAATGTAACTTAAAATTCAGGAAAGCTCTGTGATTCGTCAGTCTGCACCCACTACTATAGATGGGGAAATTTCGTGAATTCAATTACCTGCATGCTAGAATCCATTGTCTTGGGCATGTTCCAGCCGCGTCTATTCGTTCATTGACTGTTGTTCCACTGAGTAGCAGCAAGTGGACAAATAGTCATTATTTTAGTATAGGATATTTTATTCTAACATGCAGGTAATTGAATTTGCGAAAATTCCCCATCTCTACCCATACCGATACCAGCACTTAAGCGGCAGAAATTTTCCCTTTGCCAAACTTTTAACATTTATCTTTCTACGCTGTAGTACTGCGGTATTATGTCTGCATTAGAACATTCCCATCACGCCATTAACGGGGAATATACTGATTTCGAAACAGTAAGTATGAATTATTTTCACTCACTAACATTCCCGATAGCTAGAGACCGGAAGTTTCCGCGGAAAGAATTTTGCATCACTTTGTTTCAGTGTATTACGTGCGCACCTGCATCTTTGCTTTGTGGTCAGTGATTGGATGCCTTAAAACTCAGCGTATTGAGGTTAAACCCGCAAATCACAGACGTGTTGTGTCACAGTTATAGATTGGCACAGCCAAATGAATAACGACTCTGCACAAAAACACTCTGCCAGTAGCCAAGACGTTGAGCTGCAGGTGTGCACGTAAGGCACTGAAACAAAGTGGAGCAAAAATATTTTCACGAAAACTACCTTGACCTATTGATATACCAGTATATTTATCAGTGTAAGAGCCAATTCATGAAGTCCAGCATACTGGGGTGATTTATTCAATGGTTTCACTCGCCCTTAAATGAATAAAACACGTATTCTTAATAACTTATTAATATACATATGCGAAATTCCGAAATTCGCGTTATCGTTTGGTAGCACACTAAACTTCACTTTCCAAAACATAACAGAGCAAAATCTGCGATTCAATTAGCCACGAACTTTTCAATTACGTGTGTGACGTCTTTACAGAGATTGGCCTCTCTACCCTGTAAGCATTCTCTGCGGCAAGTCACGACAATATTGGCTAGCGGGAGACGTCTAACGAGCCTATAGTGACTTGGAATCTAGTCAGTTGTTAGAAAATAACGCGAGTGTTGCACGTCTCTACTTATTAATGGTAAAGCCACTGATTTTTGGTGTCAACGATTTTCCAATAACTTGTTTCAATGTCTTACGTGCACATCTGTAGCTTTGCTTTATGGTCAGAGACTCCGTGTTTCAGGGGTATATTCTCAAATCCTATACGTTTGCTACCGCAGTAACATTGTTTTGATTGGCCTAGTCAAATGAGCGAATCGTATGCAAAAATTACTCTACCATATGAAGAATAGCTGCAGTTATAACTATAGACCGGAAAAATTATCGGGTTCACTGACCTGTAGGCTAGCTTCCAAGAATGTATGTGCACTCAAGCAAACAGTAGCCTTTTACTTGTTGCTCGCTGATACAGTGGTATGGGGCATGTTAAGGTGTATTTTTATTATTGGCTCAGAGACTTCCAGAGACTGTGTCGCAGGCCAGACTCGGTACATCCCGTCAACCTTGTACTCGAGCCCCTACTTTGGGCAGTCAGTTGTCGCACACCGGACTACGACATTGTACCTGTGCGCCACTTGGGCCGACAATTGTCGCACACCGGACTGCGACATTGTACCTGTGTCCCACTTGGGCCGACAATTGTCGCACACCGGACTAGCTGTCACTGTCGAATCTCGTACTCATACTCTTGCTGCACTCGTGCTGCCCGTTGTCGCAGGCCAGACTCGTACATGTACTTTTACCAATTTTCTTGTGATAAACTTAGGTTGTGCAATAATTAAATTTTAGGTGAGGTGAATTTGAATGTTATACAACAAAGCTACGGTTTTAACCAAAACTAGGCAATTCTATGAAAGAAATTAAAGTAGTTTGACTCGTATTCTTGATTTATATTTACAAAGTTTCGAACAAAGTTTCACAATTCCTTCACAGCATTGCAATACACAAATCAATTGCTTGGAACACTCAGGAACTTGCAATTTAAATAATAGGCTGAAAAAACACATTGAAACAAACTTAAGAGAATAAATTTAGCACCGATGAAGTCCAAACTGGGATCATAAAGTTCTCACATCTTAACACGAAAAAGAAGAATACTGGATGTTGAAAACCACGCCCAGACGCCCTAATGGCCACATACACAGGCGGAAAAAACAATTTTGTAGAGTTCAAATGAGTCCAATATCTGTTTGAAAGAAATAACGACCACGTGAGTTACCTGTGCTTGTTATGTTGCCACTCCAATTAAGTTCTCTACATACTTGGGCTCCTGCTCTACACTAGTTTCTTCATTATGTTCTCCATTGATGTCTTCATGATTTTCAAATACACGGACCGGGATTACACCCTATCAGAATCCGGACATCCCTTCCCAAGGGTCGGGGAACAACTCTACCAAAACCAAGCACGTCGCTGCTAGCGTCCCTCTCGTCAGACCTTCACTACTGTGCTCCCATTGGCCACTCAATACATCAACCACCCTTTAGAGACAACACGCCTCTGCGCTATTGGGAGTCTTGCAAACCTAGTTGCGCAATAATTCCAGAGACCTTGGCTTGTTGCTACCCGGCCAACCGGCCATAACTGGATAAAGGTAAACTATCGCGCCAAAAAAAAAAAAACGTATACTTTTTCCTAGAGTTCCCAAAGCAACACAACAAATACCCACATGAATAATAAGATGAATAATTAATTGAATTTGTTCCTGGAGTTAAACAAATGCTACAGATCTCGTTAAAATTAACATCATGTATACATGAAATTAAAATATAATCAGAAATACAAATACGTGAAAGAAAGAAAAAAAAGATAAAAAATAAACGAATACATTTATCTCTAACTCCCACAAAACATGCAAAACCTACAATGTTACAACTGTCAAATACGTCAATGGCCGATTGCGAAAGTGGCCTGAACTTATAGTTATTGGAATTCTAGCCTGCGTGTAAAAGAAAGCGCGAATTTTTCAGGCCCCTAGTTATAACGTAAGGTATGGAAACAAAGTGGCGCAAAAGTCATTTCGCGGACACTTCCTGTCCCTAGTTAAATTTAATCTTTTCACTCAATTTACAAAAATAAAATATCGTAGGTTATATGTCTTAGTTATATTAGGCTTACTCTAGTTGTAGATTCTTATATCAAATGATCATCTGGGGAAAGGGAAGTTTACACTGTGAATGATTGAATGAATGCACAAATAAGGAACTCATTTATGATTCTTACCGGAAACCTCATAATTTGAGAAAATCCTAACATTTTGCGGCAACGGTGGTCATAAAATATGAAAATCACCATCGTGTGGATAAAGCCGAACATTTCGTGCCGCTAACTAAACAAAAAATATAAAAAATATTTCAGCTCATACAGATGATATTCCTGCGTCGTGTCTCTGTGCTGAATTTTTTTTTGTGAGCGGCATTATACGTAAGTGCGTACTTTCAGTAAGCTGAATTTACGTGAAACAGTGCTGCGGAATTATTTTTCCCTCCCGGACTAACTGTTGGTCGTTTCTGCCTCGTATCCTTCTCCATTTCCCCAGCTCTCTGACGTCGCTTCTGGGCTGACTGGCGCCAGATAATGACCTGAGTGGCCCATTGAACGAGACAGCCTACGTCCTTTCCCTCTGATTCACATATCACTCTCATGTCCTCATACTGTGGTTGTTGTGAGTCGTGAGATGTGATGTCAGATTTAAAAAACAATTACTATCGTCTGTCTAAAAAATAGGGTTCTTGTTGTATACTTGGGATTGTGATTTACAGCGGGAAAAGTTTACTATTTGCTAGGATAAATAGAGATAAATAGGTCTAAATTAATTTTTATTGTTACGCGTCCGAGAGCAAGAAAACTGTTTGTAATAATTATTATAAAAGTGAGTTGAACACGTCTGTCATACGATAGTTGGAGGATGGTTGCGTTAGCATTGATGTCGTAGAAATAGTTCTTCTGTATATTATGAACAGCGGCTAAAATATAGAAAATCGTTTAATGGAATATGTACATAATACAGTTTTCAGGAAGTGAAATAAGATGTGTATTTACATTTAGTATAGGCCTACATTACCATATTTTAGCGGTAACGTAATTCGTGGTGGCGTATGAACAATGTACGTCAGCTTGAAGTGTAACTGTCAGCCAGGACATGTAATTGTTGACGTTTAGCGGAAGGATACATTACTGGTGTGAAAATATATCAAAGCTGGAAGCAGGGCTTCCAGAAAGTATAAAGTTATCATACGGCGGGTATAGCTGAAGTCAATAAACATACAAATAATTCTGAAATAGGAATATAGTCGGTGTATAATGCTAACAAAAAACGAAAAATGGACAAATACAACAGACCAGAACCATACAAGGTGCGAGAAAAAAAGGTCACAATGTTTGACAAAGACAACGAGGAGGAAACAAATGAACACAGAGACAGAAATGGTTGTAGATAAGACAACACAACTACGAATATAACAGAGACTATAGGCTTCCTACGACTATAGCAGATGCGACGTTTCGGGAACTGGTATCTCTTCCCGTCTTCAGGCACACGAACAATATCAGGAACTCCAGCCAACTGACTATCTGTCGAAGATCACAACACGTATAGCAGTTTTACAAAATAAAGTTTTTCTAACCAGTTGCAACAACGTTCAGCAACTATTAAGGAGAGTACCGATAAGCCCGGAAAGATGTAAAAGGAGTTTCCTAACGCACCGAAAACGATGATCGTTTGGATAGTCGCCTATCTCCTACTTCCTTCCTTCTTCTTGTAGTTTAATGTCGTCTCGAACAGAGTTCGAACTACAAGTTCGTTACGTACTTGAATACAATTAATGTGGCAGAGCCAAGCACAATTTTTTTTTCTTTAATGATTGCTAGAGATTGTGGTATATGGCGAAAAGGTTTTGTTCAACATAACCTTGAAAACATTGAAGTTTCTTGCAACATGTATGATTGAGTGGAATACGTCTGACACAACATAGTTATCTGCAGACTGAACAGACAATAAATATTATGAAAGCAGAATTCTTATTGGCTCAGTCAAATAAGGTAACAGCTCCTTGTACGAGCGAAAGCCAGTTAACTTTTGGTAAGCAAAACATACGTTGAAACCCAGCAAACAGTCAAGTTTTCCCGCTATAAATTATTATCTCTAATGATTATTCATGATCCGGTAAATTGGCGAGAGTAGCGGAACGAATTTCTGTCCTTAATTTTCTTCAACAGTTTAAATGTTTGATGACTGTTGAGAAATTTGTTTCCTGAAGGAATCTAGCACGTTCGAGGAAAACCGGAAAATGGCTGCGTTGTTTCCAACGTCAGTGTTTTGTTGCTTGTTTGAGTTAGGAAGTTGGCGCGCCGGCGAGCGCTGTGTTTGTGTTTGTTCACTTTTTGCCGGGCTGTAGCTAAATTCCTGGGAATTCAGCCTTCCGTTTAGTACTTGGCCTGACGACCCGTGTTTTCTTAACGTCTGCCTACGCTCGCTAACATAACAACGAGATCCCTCTTTATCAGTAGTATTCGTCAGCAGTACGAGGAATTTCAGTACTATCAAGATTGAAACTAGCGAGCGAATAATTTCGGTCAAAAAAGATAAAATATATTTACGGTAATTTTTTCTGGTTATGAGAAGCCCAATTTATGCACATAATTTATTTTGACTCACTTTGTACTTAAAAAAACCATTTTTCTTGTAATAATACCATAATATTAAATTTAAATATATCACGGAAATTCTAATACGAGTATTGGTTATTTTTCTACACTTTACAGGGCGTGGTACATAACTCAGCGCTAAAAGTATCAGTTTAAAATGTTAGGTTTCTCGGAGGCAATTTGCAAATATCAATAAACAACAAAGGTTGACAACAGGTTTTGCCAACTTTACTAGCAAAAAGGTTTTTCCAGAAACGTATTTTTGAAGAACAATCTCCGACGCCGAAATCTCGTACATTTAATTGCGACGCAAGAGATGAAGCTTAAAAAATACGGCATTCTGTGTAAATGTTTGCTTACAAATTATATCATTATCCTGGTTTGTTGTTTTGTAGTTTTCCACATGTTGAAATTCAAAATCGTGAAGATTTTAGTCAGTGGTTTTAGCGTTTGTTCACCCATCACACACACTTAACAGAGATATTTGTTAGTACTGTATAGACCGATAAAATTGCGTATTGACTGACCTAAACGCTAGCCTCTTAGAATATGTGTCTACCCAAAAAGACAACAGCTGCTCGTTGACTGAAATCTGACAAGGTGACAACACATTAAATTACTTGCAACTAGTTGCTTATTTGTAGGGCCATTAACTTTCGCGAAAAGAATTCTGCCCCAGTTTGTATCAGTGCCTTATGAGTAAATATTCAATACTGAATAATAGTCAGTTATTGGATGTTTTATCTCTCACGTGTGTTGGGATTCTACCTGCAAATAACAGACGTGTGGTGTCGTAGTAACCTTTCCGTGGTTGGCGCAGTCTATTGAGAGACGTCACTTCACACTGCCAATAACTATGAAGCACAACTGCAGATGTGCACGCACTGAAACTATCTGGGGCAAAATTATTTTCGCGAAAAATGCATGTCCCTACTTATTTATAATTTAAGTGACTACAGTGGCGGCTCGTGGGTTGTTGCCACGTGGGGCTGCAGATAGTCGGAACTGTACACTCTTGATGAACGCGCCGTACATCAACGGCCATGAAATATTTGCCGGCTACTAGATGTGTTGTGACCACTCAGTAGTAAGGGGCACCTGCACATCAGCGTGTCAGTGGCTGTAGAGTCAACCAGCGCACAACTCTGTACAACTCTTGGCAACTGCAGCCCTACCTGGCAACAACCCACGAACCGCCACTGATTGACTAAGTGCTCTCCGGGAGGTGTGAAATAATTCTAGGAGCCAATTGCAAAAGTGACTCGTTCTTACAGTTCTTTGAATTCTATCTTGTGCGAGAAACAAAAGGCGAATACCGGAGATCGCTGATTATTAGGGTATTTTTATGGCGGGTGTACTGCCCTCACAACTCCGGTAACACCTGTGTTAACAGTAAAATTCTACCCAGTAAACTGTGATAACTAATGTTAGATTTCGTCAATGCTCGTTGTTAGTATCGAAACATACGTGTTGTGTCTAAATTAACTTCAAGTAAATTATCATTATTCGTAAGTGAGCATTTCTTTGCTTTACTGTCGGAAATACTTTGTTTAAGATGCGCGAGTTCAGCTGCACAGTAAGTTCCACGATTTATACTATTATTTTCGGAATTTCAGTGGATGTTATTGCGTTACCCATAATCAAAAGCTCTACTGCACAAATAAAATGAAAGAATGCAGTATTTCACAATAGTGTGTGAACTATATAATTACCGTGAATCTTCAAATAATTTAATAATCTTTTTGTTGCTGGTTAACGATATCACATTCATTTTCATACATACTAGAATTTTGCACCCTCAAAACTATTTATTTGGTTAATAACTACTACACAGTAACTTTTAAGCTAAGATTTTTAATATTTGCATATTAATTGTAACAAAATATTTTTTTTTTTTTTTGCTACCGAAATGGACCAGCAGTATTATTTATAGTTAAAGTATGTGCAGTATACTTGGACAAGATTTACGATTTGAAAACATATTTTTGCTGCAACGAATATAATGCTCTAACCAAAGAAATATTTGCGGAAAATATTAGAAAAAACTGGATTTCCGTTTTTTTTCTTATTTTAGAAGCATGCTTTTTATTTAATGATAGCTAAAAAATCTCAACAGTTTTCATTACTTAAAAAAACTTCTGCTGTGCGGTGTATAAAATCAATTTAAGTGAGTTTTGTTTGACGTTCCTGAATAATGTTTCAGAGTAGTGTAAATAATAAATATATATACATATATAAAGTGTACTTTTAAATACTGGAACGTAGATGTAGCGTAGGGTTATGCGTCTTGCGTTCCAGGATCAGGTATTATTTCATGTATGTTAAGTCAAGTAAGCACTGAATCATGTTTGGATTGCTCATAATTTTAACCTGGGGCAGTAATATGCAGGTCAGAACAACATTTGTCATACAAGTAAGATATCTGTGGAGTGCAAGAGGGGAGTATGTACAGTAATACGTTGCTACACACTGTTAAAAATATTTTCCGAGAAGTCACGGATAAATACCGGCAATTAATTATCCGGATTTCTTTGTAAAAATACGGCCACTTAATTTTCCATTAATCTCGACTTCTTCGTAAAAATTCGGTTACTTAATTTCCCACAGCAATGTACTGTCCGTAAATTTACAACGAAATCAAAAATATTTTTACGGACTCTTAAATTTCATAAATAACGTATTTATTAAACACAGTGCCATTGGAAACCATACCACTGACGTAGCGTGCATCCTTGCGCACGTTAATGTGCTACAGACTGAAAGTTTTACATAGGCGGCCAAGCTTCATTAGCAGTAAACTCAATAATTAAAGGTATTAAGTACGGTAATTGCTTTCTGCTGTATCCATTATTATTTATTCATGACGGTGTCAGCACAGTCTCATCACCATAAACTGTTGTATGTAAAAAAACTACGGACACATGTTCCGTTATAACATATTTAGGCTACGGACCATTTCTTTACTTAACGTGTTGCGCGTCCGTTTAAAAACGGGCAGTTTCAGTAAAATTTTTTGAAAAAAAAAAAAGGAAATTTTAACGGTGCACATTGTGAAAAAAAATTTATCGGGTAACATTTTGCCACCAACATTTTTGTCTCCATTTTAGCCCAGATTTTGCGTGGTGTTCTTATTGGGCGTTTGTTTCTGGACATCCTGTATACACACATACTTAGTGCCTATGTATATAGCTTCCGGGTTACGGCTTTGCCCGCGTGGAATAATTTAACGTAAACAGAAACTCTTGTTTTAAATATTAATGGGATCTTCGGTTTCTCCCGCCCATCACTCCAGGCACTGCTACATATTCAATCCATGTCGCCTCATACCGGCTGTCAATATCTATATTTGTTTAGCGTAGTCCAAATAACTCTATTGTCCCGTCGCAATCCTCCAGCTGTTACTAATATGTGTGTGTGTGTATGTATGTATGTATATATATATATATATATATATATATATATATATATATATATAATAGCACAACAATAATTTCCGTCGCAAAGTCTTACATGGGATTCGTCCCTGAAACCTCCCATATCGCTATGTCATTTCAAACGAACGCTTCAAGGTAGGTAATGAGAATTCTTATGTGCGTACATACCCAAGGCCAAGTAGTCTGTGCTCAAGGCCAAACAGGTTATTTCTGAACAGAATGGCAAAAATTTAACCACTTTTGAATTATTCCTATACGGTCATGCTGACTTTTCAGGAGTTCTGTAACATTGTACCGCTTTTCACATCATTGTATAATTTCATAAAAATGTTGAATTTTATTTGTAGATATCCACATGAGCTTTATTATAATAAAAAATCGTTTCCATATCTCAACTGGTTTAAAATATGCAGATAATTAATTGGAAACACTTGTTTTTAAACGGTTTATAAAATCCTCAATTAGCCTACGTATGTGATATTTACGCAAGATTCATTGTAAAGTAAAAATCACCTCGATATTTCAACTGGTTTAGGGGATACGGATGATTAATTGGAAAAAACATTATATTTTTTAACGGCTTATTAGTTGGAATTTTGGAAAACATTGAAAACGATTTTTAGAGATTTACATAAGCATTAATCCGAAGAAAAAATCACCTCGATATCTTAAATGGTTTAAGAGGAATCAAGGACTGACGAAAGCACATTTTATGACTTTTCACTTCCTTAATTTTCGAATTTATCAAAATCTAAAAATTTGCGTTTATGCATTTGTTTGGACAATATTTTGAGGTTATTAAGAAATGATAGTTTACCACGTTAATGAGATATCTGGGATTCCTTGAAAACACATTTAACACCTTTTCTCCCCCTTCATTTGATGCATTCGAAAAATCCCCTTTTAGTGGGTGCCTACAATTTAAGGGGAAGCTACCCTCAAAATCACATGGTTCTGGGTCCAGGGTTTTGGGCTGTGCGTTAGTGAGTGAGGACACTTCATTTTATACATATTTTTTCTCTCCCCCCCCCCCACCCCAACGAAAGGTTGTGGCTTCCCTTCCTTCATTTTAAAGATTATCAACATTATTGTAATATGGGTTCGATTTCCGGCTTTTTCACATATGATAATCTTGCTTGTACCATGCCACAGGTCTCTTAACCTTGATCCGTCAAAATCTGTCAACTTAACTGTCCCCGTCGCGACTATAGGTACATCCGCATTTCTTGAAACATCTAACAAAGTTGTACACTTCAAACAGAAAATTAACTGTTCTGCTTTATCCTCTATTAATATGTGCGAACATAATACAGCAGATCCCCGTCGTCTTGCCTTGCACGGGATTTGCACTACAAACCTCATACCAGAGTTCCAAACAATTACGCCAAGATAAGCTGTCAGAATTGTTAAAAACAAACTTAAATGTGTTTAATATACAGGCCCCTGACCAAAGAGGTATACGTATCATTATTTGTGGTCATTCCTGCTTTTCGGGATTTTAGGAACATTTTACATCTTTGCACCACCTAAAATTGTCGATTTTTTTAAAATCATGAAGTAACTTTTTAATATTTACGTAAGCTTCATTCCTACTCAAAAATCATTTCGCTAATTAAAAACGTTTAAGGCAATGTCCTTAGAAGTCGAATTTCGAAAAATTCTGAAAATGCTTTAAGTGAGTGATGTGCGTAAGCTTCATTTTGGTTTCTCAACAGGTTCAGGTGTTATCGAAGATTGATTGAAAACACATTTTGCGGTTTTTCACCTCTTTTTTTTTTTTTTAATTTCGGAAAATCTAAAAAAAAAAAAAAAAAACGTAATATGCATATGCATTTATTTGCGTAATATTATGAAGCGAAAATAAAAACCACAGATCACCAGGCTAATGAGGTAGCTATGATTCGTTATTCTTTGAAAACACATTAAAACCCTGTTCAACCCCATAAAGCTCCTAATTTCAACAAATCCCTTCTTAGCAAGTGCCTATTGCGTATCCTAAAGGGAAGTCACCTATAAAATGTTATGTTTCTAGGTCCGTCTGTTTTGTTTGTGCGTGTAGAGAGAGATAGAGAGGAAGAGAGAGATAGAGAGTGTGAGAGGAAGGGAGAGAAAACATTGTAGAGGTCTGTAGTTATATCGTTCGAGATAATAATTGTGTCTTGGACTTTTGAACGCAATCACTGGTTGAGTGCCATCACTGGTTTAGCGTATCTTCAGTGTTTCCAACTACTATCGAGCTGAATGCCATTAATTACCAGCCCTATACAACAGCATCATTTTATCATTCCCTTTGAAACCAGCGCTAATTGCCTTCAAATTGGCTTTCCCTATAATAGACGGTTACATGCTCGTCACGTGCTGTCTGAAGATAAATACACACCTCAAAACAATAGTTGTTTCAAAGATAATTGAACTGCGTCTTGAGTGTGGTAGCTAGTAATTGGCGCGGCTAACAAAAAAATTCTGTTATGGTAACTTATCTAACATGTACGAAGATTTCAGCATCTAAATTTAAACTTTAATCTAAACATTTATGACAGCAGCATGACAAATGAATCTGTAGCACGCAGTTCACTTTTTCTCTCACAAATTAGTATTAACTAACGAATCATTTATTTAAGACTGTGTTTTGACAATTACCTCACATTAACTGATAAATGCTGTTTGAATTTGGTTTTGGTATTTAAAGGGACCTTGGCGGCCGAGTGGTCAGATGTCTAACCTCCAACCATGGTGGTCCGGGTTCGATTCCTGGCGGATCGATTCAAGGATTTTCGCAAGTGGGAATCATGCCGGATGATGCCTCTGGTCGGCGGGTTTTCTCAAGGATCTCCCGCTTTCCCCGCCCCCTCATTCCGACGCTGCTCCATACGTACATCACCAGCGCTAATGACCTAGATGTTGAGAGCTGACAAAAATTTATTCACTTCACTCCACTAAATGCGCGTAGAAAATTATCAACCGAATTGATGCAGAAGAAGCAAAAGTTTTGATCAAACTCTCATAAATGAAGTGTAAACGAACAGCAGTACTTAATATCGAAATCACTGGACTCACTAATGCAAGAATAATTCGCAGATAAGGGTGCCATTGCAAATCTTATTCCGTAGAGATTCAAATCGTCAGAAAAAAAATGAGTTTTCAGTATTATATTTTGGGTTTCGGTGCACATCACAAAAGCAAATTTCTTTTTTATTTAATTTTAATTTCTGAAACAGGAAGGCTCAAAATAAAAATATTTGCAAAATAGTGATTTTAGATGTGTACCTGGATTTATCTATTACAGTGGGATTGGATGTGGTCCGATCAGGAATAAAATCCTGAAAAGACAGTTTTAACAGCTGGCATATAAACCCGGTTTTACGCAGCCAACCTGTTTTATATAACCACGGGAAATGTTTTCTTAATTTCCCTGGGTGACTTAACAGCCCTGCAAGGTACTTGGAGAGTCTGCCTGGCTGCAGGCTGCACTCCTGTGACGAGCACATCAAAGCCATGCTCCTTCCCTCTCGCTTTGTTTCCTAAATTGAATCTCGTGGGTTACGGTTTCTCAACTCTGCATGTCTGGCTATTTTATGGACCTGACTCACGAACATTTATGAGATTTATGAGGTCGTGTGGATCCCACAATAAAGATTTCTGCTTTCTCATCAAACTATATAGCTGCATCGTAGTTTCGTGCTGCAAATTTGGTGCAAAAACTACTTTGAAGTATAAACGGAATTTTTAAATCTCTAAGCGTAAGTAATAAATACACTTTAATGTTTTTTTAACAAATTGGGTAAATCTGTTTTTTGTTTGTTTAATACACACAAATAAAGAACATTTCAGTTATCTAAAAAACTAAGTATTTTAAATAATACGACCGGTTTTGATGATGTTCTACATTGCTTTCGGGCACGTAATTTCGAAACTCTATAACATAAGGGATATATTATATTGTTATGAATAATTAAAATACAATTGTATTGACTTACTAAATTGTATACATCAATAATCGTAAATAGTTCCACTTCTAGGGGTACCAATCCTTTCATTTTTGGCGTAGTATGTGCTTAAATAATCGAAAATTATTTTCGTTAAGCATAAATATAGTAATTTATAATCAAATTTTCATGTAGTATAAATCAACGGCAAGTATCAAGTTTCATAAAAAAAATAATCTTGTGCATAACTTGGCAAGCTGGTGATTATGGCATGTATTTGAATCGGGAATTTGCAAAAGGGACCATGTCCACTTTTTGAGAAAATTCAGGTTATACGAGATTCCGACAATCCAAAGCATTCTCTTGGCTGTCAGAAAAAGAATTAACCTATTAATATACAATAAATGCGTTTAACATACTAGTAAATATATGTGGAACTTGAAAAAGGTACCAAATCCTGGACTTGGCACCTTTTGTTAATGACGAATGATATGGTCATTAAATTAACATTGTGATTATCTGTTTTAAACAACATTGTTATTTTTTAAATAATGAATATTCCTATAATATTAAAAATAGTTTGTACATGACGTGTGTCTGTAGACAAACTATATAATCAAACATCTTTACTTCCATATTTTTGACAGTTGCAATGCAGTCAACACGCCAATGTTAGGTACATGCGCAGAAGGCTAATAATCTATCTACTTCATTGTCAGTCTTTGGTATAGGCGGCCGTAAGTTACGGCATTTATATAGGTTATTGTATCACTGAACTTTTTTGTATATGTTGTGTTCGGTGAATGGTCGTTGTGCAACTGTAACATTTGTGTGGTATGTTGCAGTTCGTGATGAAATGGTCACATTTTACTACAATATACAACATTGGCCTGCCACAGACTAATAGACATTTCCGTGAATGTGCCAATAGTGCATTGTTTTGTTTATGACTTACGTTATTGTTGTTGAAGAATCTGTTTTCATGTTGTTCAGTAATTTTTTTTTCACTAGCATATACCAATGTTCCAATGAAAGGAATTATTATTTACGTAACACTGCTTTCTGGCTACATGTTACCCGGTGGTGTTGTGTTTGCAAAATATGTTTTCATGTATTATATTAATAATTTTTCAATAGAATATACCAACACTGCACTAATAACTACTCAAGACGTTATGTTTTATGTGCCATTGTTAGAATGGAAGTTACTTCATTTGCAATAGGTACAAAGTCCACTAACTTTATTAATTTCTAAAAAATTAAAGACAAAAGCATATATATATATATATATATATATATATATATATATATATATATATGAATTTTGTTTCATATAATTCTTACACACTATACTTTCAAATTATTCATTACTGATAACCTCTTTCATTCAAAGATCAACGTAATAAGTTTTTTGTTGTTTCCCAACAAACTTCTCACATGGATTTGGTCCCTTTTGCAAATTCCTGATTCATTTGTAAGTAATAAAAACATAAGAATTGTCGATTCAAACCGACCTGTTACCTCATAAGGTAAACTTTTTTTCGCCACTTACGAATTGAAATGGCACCAGTCATTAAAAACCAAACCATTTGTCTCAGATAACAATTTTGCGTACGGAAATTTTTATGTCGTGAACCAGCGCAATTTGTAATATTGTTTCGTATCGGTATTTTATTACCACAAGAAATCACAAAGAGAGTTTATTGAGTAATGTAGCATTTTAGGACGTTATATTTGTGTGAACACGCAGTAAATGAGGGCACAAAGTTAAACAACTGTATTTTGTTTAGTATCAATTTGATTTTTTAAATTTTCTAAATTCGCACGTACAAAAATATGGCAGAAAATAAAAATTTTCTACACAAAGTCTTACATTGTGCTGTGTCTTATAATTGTTTAATTAACATGTTCAATACGTGCACTACAGTTTAAGATACTAAATTACGAATAAAAATTTGAAGGTCACTGGAGGATGAAAAGAGGCGTAAGGGGAAGAAAGTAGGGCGCACACCAGACACTACCAGACTGGGCTGAAAAATAGAAGGATTAAAAAAGTTAGGCTAATACTAACGAAACAATATAATTTACTGGCATAAATATCTTAAATCAAACTTAAACAGAAATCAATTTGTGATTTCAGACGGACTTAAATAAGAGATTAGAAATATTTTTTTCATTATAGTCACTCATTTTACCAGACTGAACAAATAAATAGTAGCTTCAATTAATTTAGTCAGTAACTTTGTCTAATAATACAAATATAGGCATTTAGCAGTTTGCTTCATGTATAATAAACGTATTCTTTTATTTACGTTTAGTGTTCTAACCAAATTTAAGTATAGTTGCGTCTGTGTTTAAGCATGTCACAAATATGATTCAATATATATGCTGAACAAACAAATATATTTTTTTTCGTATGGGTCATTGTTTCGTGAAAACCAGATACAATAGAGGCGTTATTCCAACTTCATAACTTTCGTCCACATGTTTGAACTAATTGTGGTGTACCTATGATTATAGAATCTGAACGCAATTAAGAATAATTATGATAATGGCTTCTGTTGACCTTGGTTTATTGAAAAACAATGAGCCCCTGAAAATCATCTCGTTAGGAACACATTGTTTCTTAATTAAGGTATCCAGTGCGTATTTCCAGGGTTGTCTGCTTGCTTTCTTATTCTTTACAACCTTACTTCTGTCATATGCATAGCTGTCAAAGGGACACGGCAGCTCTTCTCTGCATACGTTCCTCCAAGCCTCATTACAGTAAAACATTTATGCACAATACAATGCAATTGAAAGCTAGAACTTATCACGCTTAAAAACCCATAATAATCAACTGAAAGCGCTTCGTAACTTGTAATAACTAACAATGGTCACCGTACACAACATAACATATGGCCGATAACCAGTCCACTTCGCAATTCAATCACGAACACTTACGTATCATTCTTAACCAAACCACAAACACACTCAGTGCTTGGAACGGTCTCGTTCTTCTTCAAAAATCATCACAACTGTTTTCCAATATCTGAACAAAGGCAAGACGGCCAAGATTAGAGGAATAACACGACCCAGTTAACATTTCAAGTAATCTTCCAAAAATTTAAGTTGCAACTTCTTCTAATATTAAACTACCGGAAATGATAAACTTTCATCATGGTTCGGTTATGTATAAACTATAATATTTGTAATCTGAAATTAAATTTCAGGATAGTAATTATTTAATTATAGGACTTATTCAGCAAGGGATAAATTTTATATCTTAAGTAAATATCAATTAATTTTATATAAGCTTTATACGTTTGTTATATTACACATGCCATAGACAAATATTATGTGTATAGAGACTGGAAATCTTCACGAAAATACTTTTGCAACACTTTGTTTCAGTGCCTTACGTGCACGCCTGCAGCTCTGCTTCGTAGTCAGCGATTGGATGTTTGCAACTCTCAGCGGCTTGGTGCTCTATCTAGAAACCACACACGTGCGATGTCGTAGTAACCTGGATATGATGGGCACATACGCACAGCCAATATCCACGGAGTATAAGCTGCAGATGTACACACAAGTCATTGAAAAAAAAGTAATTGTAAAATATTTTCTCGAAAACTTCCTCTGTCCTAGTATGTGTAGCAATAATCACATACAAAACCCTAACGTACACACAAATACACACACACACAAATCATACTAATGCTATTAAAGAGAAATTGTGTTGGTTTGTTCTTTCGCGCGGAAACGGAGCACCATATCGACTTATGTTTTTTGCATAGAGGTAATTAATGGGCTGAAGGGTGACGAAGGCTTCTTTCTATGAAGAAAATCTTCAAGGTTTTGGGGAGAGAGGCAAGAAGGAGCATAGGGGCATAAAGGGGTACCCGAAAATTTAGATAAAAGTAACTTTGGTGAAATGGTGCTTGCACCCGCGAAGGTTTCTACCAAAAGAAAACCTGATTTTTGGGAAGGTGTGCAACACGGGGTACCTAAAAATGTAGTGAAACTATTTTCTTTTATTTTAAAAATACTTCTATGACGGTCATTAATAACCGTGAACATCATTATTTAACCATTCTGCATTTCTCAAACTCTTTTAGTTTCAGAAATATCGTACTAAATTGAAAACCCTGGGAACGAAGTTAATGGTGCCAGCTATCTTACGAACAAAGTAGTAGATTATCTGTGTAATAAGTTCATGTTTATATTTTGATGAATACGTATACACATGTTACATTGTTTGTGCTGTTTCACAGAGAATTAGTGCTTTGTTAGTATAAGTTTCTTTATTTTTAGAATAAACGGGTAAAAAAAATAGTAATTTTATACAGATGAAATAAATGTTTAATGTTGTCAGAAGGCTCTTTTTCGGGAAATGTTCTCTCCATGCAAGTTTTCCACAGAATTTTGGAAAACATTCTTTGAACTTTTATAAAAAGAATGGTGAACGCTAGCCTCCTGATATTAGGCCGTTCGTTTCGGGTAGGGAAGTAGCCTGCGCATCGACTGCTTGGTGAGGGAGGCACCAAGTCGTAAAACACAGACTGGCTACAGCATTCACCGACCTTCCTTCCGTTTTTCTCTCTTCTCTTTTACCTCCCATCCTCCCCTACAACAGGTGAACAGGTGATAAACTGCTGGCCTGTTTACTTTTCCAGGAGAAACATTCAGATAAATCAAGATTTGTACCTTGAATAACCGTCAAGTATTGATGATGTTAGCAACACTGGCGTACACTACCTTGTTCAAGCTGATGAGGAATAAGGAATAATTTCTGCATATAATTATGTTGGAGCAATCCATTGTTTTTCCGCTGAAAAAAAAACAAATAAAAAGCCTATTCTCATTATATAAATTTACTATATATATATATATATATATATATATATATATATATATATATATATATATAGGTTTAGCAAAACTGAATCTCATTCGGGAGGATACGAATTCGATTCTCATCTTTGTTTTGGAGCACTTTTTACTACAGAAATACGTTTATTTAATATGTTTAATATTGTGGTTATGTAAGCAAGCATGTCGTAGAAATTTGATGAAATAGTTGTAATATTAATGGTGTAGATCACTTATTGTATTCTCCTCGGTTTTCTTAACGTTTAGAACGAAACAATAATCAGTGGGAAGTTTTGGGCAGTGTGTTTGGTGGCAGATGATATATGAATTTTGTTTGTAAGATACTTTAAGGTACACGACGGATCCAATTTAACAGTGCAGTTTTATGCCATTCCGTTAGCCATAACACTAAATAAGTTATTTATGGTAGTTTTATGTCAGAATTTACAAAACAATGATGTTCAGAAACTTATTTAACCAACCAAACAGAAAATGTATCCATCAAATATAAAAATAAATAGCCGCAGTGTTTCGTAACTACTTTGTGTATGTGTGTGTGTATATATATACATATATATATATATATATATATATATATATATATATATATATATATATATACATACATTACGAAGGCGTGAGAAGATACGTGCTGGACGTGGTTTAAACCAACACTGCTTCTGGAATTACGGAATCAACCATTGTCAGATAGCGGTAAATTTCAAGTTTGTTACGAAAGAGTATTCCTGCCAGACTTAACCCAGATTCGTAACACGGTGTAGTAATATATTAAGTGTTAGATAAATACATAGCATGCATACATGCACAGACATACACAACTTAATACTAATGTATGTATCATACATGTGGTCGTATGTTCGTCGTTTGGATGCATTAATTGAAATAATTTAATTACCTTTGGCAGATACAGGAAACAACTTATCGTTTCATTTTGATTTAATTATTAAGTTTTGCCTATTTTGTGCTATGAAGGGAGAAAATTGTAATTCATATTTTGTTCGGTAATGCCTACATAGAAACGAATACTTAGTTCAGCAGTTATAATGGCAGGAAACGTGCAGTGTTTGTATACAGAGATAGGTCAATGCTCTGTTGACCGTGTGGTTGCGTAAGAGAGAAACACAGACATAGGGAATCGTGACGGTGGGAAATTGACACAGGCTTTTGTTAAGGAACTGTCCAAGAAATTACATTTTAAGTGGAGGATTGTTAAAAAAATTATTTTGATGTTTCTAATCACATACGTACTTAGGAATACAAATTGGTGTGCCTCACTTAAAAACAGGAGAAAGTATGTTTATTTAAAAAATTACTTAATATAACTTATTTAGTTTATCGTCAACCTCTACGGATAAGAATACGCCTGTACTTAAATTTATGAAATAAATGCACCTGAACATCGAGGCAGGGTTTTCGATACTTCCAGACATGATGTTAGGTATTTTCAGTGCAAAGTGAATCTTTACTAAACTGAATACCAAAAGGATTTTCTTTGTTGTTGCTTGAGGCACTATTGTATAGTCACACCAAAAATTGAAGCGTAAATAAAGTTTATTACAGATTTTTAAAACTGCCAAAACCGAACCAAATATTTCTAAAGTCTAAAAACTAAGAATATGTACAGTATTTTCGTACGAGTGAGGGAGGCCCTTTGAAATTCGTCTTGGACAGTGATACACAGAAAATTAATACGTAACAATGCGAATGTGATTTGTGACACAGAATAACTAAGAATGCAGACGCAAAACTCAGATTACGTGTGGATAACTAGAGCAGCGTTCCAAAAATACTGGCAATACTTACAACACTGAAAGAAAACTATTCTAGTTTCCATACTTCTGTTAAAATAGGGACAGCAGTCGGTTTTGTTGTCAGAATTATCTGAGTTGTGTAGACGGAACGAAAATAATTTTTTTATAGAACCTGTTGTTACTTCTAAAGAACAGATTGTCGTAGGAACACCTCTGATAGTGATAACTGAACTTCCCTGTTGTTTCTATTTTTTTTTAATATGGTGGTATCTATACAACAATTTTTTTTTTTTTTTTTTTTTTTTTTTTTTTTTCAGTGCAGAAATATAGCTGGAAGTACTTTACCAATCCCAACAAACATACAGAATGACAAACAAGGACAGGGCCATACTATGTTTCCTCACAGCGCGTAATGGCCAGTCATACACGTTTCGTGTCTGGAGCCTTACACAGCAATAAACAAACTATGCTTACATCAAAAACCGCCGCGACAATTTACTTCTGTAAGCCTGTACCAAATATATGTAACAATACCTGCCGCTTATGTTTTATTCTTATGGTGTACATTACGTGTAACTTAAGTGACTACAAAATTCACGTAAATTAGTTTCACTGTCGACAAATACATATTAACCATCTGTGATTGGCACATTTCGCATTACTATCTGACAGCAGACTGGGCTACATGTTACTGTGTATTTGTTTGACTTGTGTTGTTGGCCTGCAGGACTTGTTGAACCAGAGATATTAGGTCAAGTGTAAAATGCTCACTACCTTGTAATGTGGGCACACAGTGGTACGAAGGTTCGGACCACGGGCGTAGAAGAACAGGTCTGGACACTCGCCTGGAAACTTGACCCCCTTGTTGTTTGGTTGCAGTTCTCCAAGTTACCGAGAATGTTGTGCTCTATTGGCGCTGCAATCAGGGCGGTCGAGCTCAAACTCCGCCCATTTCCCTCCCACTAAGGTAAACAATTTATGAAAACATATTTCTTATCAATTGATGACATACTTTCTTCGCTCAAAATTTGAAATCATGGCTCCAGAAATCTTTATTTACTTTATAATGTTAACAATGGAAAAAAAGCGGGCGGAGTTTGAGTCCGACAGCCCGGATTACAGCGCCAAAAAGTACAACATTCTCGGTAACTTGACGAACTACAGCCAAACAACAAGGGGGTCGAGCAAAATACATTAGTAGGTAGGCGAGTGTTCAGACCTGTTCTTCTACGGCCGTGTTTCGGACCCAACAACGTCACGGAGTGTGTTCAGATAGGTACAGGCCAACGCGTTTTAACCTATCGCCAAAAATAACGCTAAGTTTGCATGCCTCTAATAAAACGTACAACACTTGTACATTCAACATTCCGATATAAGTTGCGTTTTCGTGTTCGTTTTACATACACAAACGAGTCGATAGTTGCTAAGACTTATTTATTCAGCTAAATTGGTTAAAAACATCACATGTTAGCTAAAAATTAAATTAATATCTTTTGAGGAGGGTACCCGAAGGCAAGGCACCAAACTCAGAGTGCATACTTGGACTGGGCTCCTGTAGGAGTCTGCCAAGCCTTGAAAGAAGACATGAAACGAGGGCCTACGATCGAGACGCGACTGAATGCGAGGGGCGGTGGAAGCCGAAGAACCCCAAGAATACCTACCGGCCAACAGTAACGCCCGCCCTGTTAACCATACGCTTAAAAAAATAATAATCAAGGGCAGCCCCCACCAAAAATCTCACCAGGATCACCTTGGTTGTTGGTGAGCCGAGCGCTCTACGCACCAACCATGACCCGCGTTGTTGTGCAGGCCTAAGCTTATCATCTCATCGATTGTTTCAGGCAACACTTTTTTCTCACATTTACAAAAAAAATCTGTTACCGTTATTTTGATTCATCCGTATAACGATTTCTTTCAGGGCGCTAACACACTTTAAACATAGCCACGTACTTTTTAAATAAATAGAACGGGTCAAAAAATATATAATTAAATTAATGAGGCAACTCAAAAGCAACTACTGTAGGTCGTATGAACTTGTACGAAGAATGGAAGACACACGATAACCAAAAAGTATGCATGAACGGGAAGTTGAAAGACAAGGGAAAAGAGAAATTGTAAATTATGTAAAGTTTAATTTTTTTCTCTTTTATTAACCCCCGACGCAAAAAGAAGGGTGCTATAAGTTTGACGTGTCTATATGTGTCTGTCTGTGGCATCGTAACTCCTAAACGAATGGACCGATTTTGATAAGGTTTATTTTTTGTTTGAAAGCTGACTTGATCGAGGATGTTCTTAGCTATTGTTAAAGGAAATCTGTTCAGCCGTTTTAAGATCATCAGTTTTTTTTGTGAATGTGAGCAATTCTACTGGTCTGAGCGATTTGAAATTTGGTATCCTGTGATTCGGGGGTTTTTCAAATTTTTAATTTAATCCTTAACGTATCCTTATATCATATGTAACTGTGTAAGGAAAAAAATCCACAAATAACGGTATTATTTTGCTTGGAGAGTCACCTCAGCATTGGGGAACGATGTCTAAAAAAATTTATTTAACTGAATATAACTCTGTCAGTAAAACGAACTTAATATTATGATACAGCACATTAACAAAATTTTTGGATTTACGTTTCGTCAACAGCGAGGTCATTAGTGACGGTGACACGACTATACACGAAAACCAGAATTAGGAGAGGAATCTGCCATGTAATGGTTATGGGATCATCTCAGTACTCGCTTGAAGCGATTTCTGTATTTCATGGAAAACCGAAATCAGGATAGCCGTATCTGGGCATCGAGCTCGGATAATTTCGAATGCTTTTACAAGAGTAGCTCTTGCTCCCTCTCGCTCAGCATGTGCACGAGGCCGTACGGTGAACTGGCTTTTATTTGAAACATTGTAAAAAAATTCATTTTAAATATTTGAGTATAACTGATAGCTATTATTTGAAGAATATTACTCTGTATGGTAATTTAAATTAAAAATCGACAGTTATAATTGTAAACGATATTATTTGTAATAATAATTTATACTGTTTCAAAACGTTTCTTCTGATAATCCCTAATAACGCGAGAATTAAAAGCAATACATTATAAAATATAATAATGTATACTAACATCCAGTTTATTAGTAATAAGTTATTATTCGGAAAAAAAATACCCGTTGATTAGGACATCAAGCTAATTCTGTGAAACTGAAACCGAAATGTATGTAAACCTCTTGAAAATTCAGTGTCAGAAGAAAAAATATATTAAAACGTATTGTTATTATCTCTACCGTACGCGCTAACTAAACTTGCGTGTAAATTGTGCACTCTTTTTACTTTGCATCAACTTTTTTTTTTTAATCCCCCTGCGAAACGCAACACACTCTTTAGCCATATCTCATGAGATACTCGTAAACGAGAAATTATCTGCGCGTTTTGCTGCAGCTAGGGAAAAGCACATCCGGCTGGCAAGATTCCAGAATACATCACGAGGGGTTGTGTACATTTCCCGTGAATTCCTAACAGCAGGAAGGGGAGTAGATGGGCCTAGTTTTCCATTAAAAGGGAAGATAATTCACTAGAGTCGCATTTAGTCGACTGCACCAGCTGTTCTAAAAATACGTCCCTATAAAACATTGCGTTCTTGAAAATTTTCAAATTGTACAAAAACACTAAACGGGCTAGAAACATTTTTTCCTCTTAAAAATAACAATTTTAATTTTTTATATAATTATACTATACAAATGTTTTATTAATATTTTTACGAATTAAAAAAGCTGTCTCCGTGGAACATGGTAAATAATAAATAGTTACGTGATCACTAAAATATTATTGCCCTTAACGGGGCAGAAAGAAAATGATTATTCTATGTATAGGTTTATCTTAAAAACACAATTCTCGAATTTATCCACTGTAGCATATTAAAATAAGCTTTCATAATATACATTCATACACATTAGTCATCGTGATATGTTGAAGAAATATTTAAACCAAGTTACCCTATGAAATTTTTTTTCAAATGCATGTAGAATTTGGAAGATGTGAAGATGACAGTACGATTCTATAATGCACCAAAACAATATAATTTTCCAGAGATTTTTCAATTTAAACGAGTCAGCTGTCCTGACAGAATGAACTTACATTGAGGTTAATTTTACTGCAGGTTAGAAATAACATACGCTTTCTTATAGGAGAGCTTGGCACAGAGAAAATTTCTGCCAATAGTTTCGCTTCAATCGGTAATCTACCAGATAAATACGAACACGTAGTAAAATGAAACTTTTATATAAACTTGTAAATGACAGAAGTAATTTAATTTAATTTTAAAGTGAAAAGAAACTGACTTCGCGTTTTAAATTATCAACTTAATGTAACTTAAAATTCAGGAAAGCTCTGTGATTGGTCAGTTTCGTGCACTACCGATACCAGAGCTCAAGCGGCAGAAATTTTCCCTGTGACACACTTACAACCTTTAGTAGAATTAACCTTACTTGCATACATATATTTACAAGTTTGTAAAAGGTTTGTTAAGAACGGCATCTATCAGCAAACCTTCACTCACACTCATATGTCTGTGGTAACACTAATTTCACACGCGTCGTCCGGCGCCTCCACCAGTGTTACAAGATGGTTTTTCTTGTAAGTCGTAATTATATTGGGGGTTCCTAAGTTATTATTAGTTTGGGCGATTTCACTCAGATGGTAGCTACACTGTGGGATTATTTAGATATTATTTAAGGCTAAATGACTTTAAGACAATTGTGGTTAAACGGCATTTACTACATTTACTATGGCAGGTACTC
>PNEQ01023493.1:0-70176 GCA_003012365.1 Medauroidea extradentata
TCTAGAAAAAGTGATGCAATCCAAGATGGCGACCGACGACCGGAAGTGATGCAATCCAAGATGGCGACTGCAAAGGTCAGGGTCTTCCAAGATGGCGGACGGGATCCAAGATGGCGGCCGGGGTACGTCATCCGGCGGCCGCGGCTCCGGCTCCGCAACCCCCACCCCTCTGTCCCAGTACCGCCATTTCCTATCTACTCACGTAATATTACTAGAGAAAAGACTGTAACAAAGTTCAGTGCACATTTATATCTGGGTTTTGCATACGTCCAGTTAGAACATTTTGAAGTGCGGCAGTCTGAAAAGGCAGTTTTTACCTATGTAATTAGCATGGTGTCTTAAATATGGCATTTCGCCCTTGTCCGGAGACTGTTCTCTATTTGTACATTGGCACAGTTGGTGTATGTGGAATAGTTCCGTAAAAAACGTATTTACGAACAAACATACTGCAATACATTTGAAGTGCGTCGTAAGCGGGTTCGTAAGCGGTATATCAACAAGTTTGCTGAAGCAAAGTTTGTATCAAGTTATGTGTGTTTTAAAGCAACAAAGTGCGGAAAAGACTGTCTTCAGCTAAGTCGGAGATATCTGAAATACACTAGTACATATTTCTGATGTGCGAGGTATTTTATTAATTATAATTACTTCTCAGGTTGAAGCTGGTTTTCATCATCTGTACCTGGTTTATGGTAGCACGTGTAGCATTCTTTGGAAAAATGTGGATTGCAATCACTTAGCATCGTATTTAAAGTGTAAGTGCAGTGGTTCAGTTTGCCCCGGAGATATGCAACCCGTTGTGCACGTGTGTAGTCCCATCTGCGTACCCGAGACTTTGGAGGGGTGAGGGCTAATTTTCGGTTGCTGGCGTAGACGTTGGTTTAACATAATATCAGCCCTATTTCTCCTCAGAAATACTGTCGTTTCTGTTTCAAGGAAACAGTTAGTAAATTTCGACTATGTTCATATTCCTTTAATGAAGTTATCTCGAAAAGCCTAGTCGATTAACAAACTATTCTTGTGTAATACGTACTAAGCTGTCTATACGAGTAATTTATATCAGTGGACCTTTTAATTCACTCAGTTAAATGCATTAGACGTCTTCGCGAGGGTTTGTATAATTATATTTTCCTGAATTTAAATTGTTTAGCTGTTGTCATAGTCTATTATATACGTTAGTAACATACTCATTTTTCTCAGGCTTTTTTTCTAACACCATATTCATTTAAGTTATAGTAAAAGAAAAATTCCCTGACTGAAAACATTATAACATTACTTTATTAAAATAATTGAATTGTATCATATAAGTATGATAACGTGTTTTGCGATGTCTACTTATTACATTTCCTACATTTATAGCATAATAATGTTTTTAAATGTAGGATGTATAAAAAAAGCACAGGTAGTAAGAAAACTATTTCCTCTAAGCTCTTGTAGGAGAAATATAAGATGTACTTATTACACGGAAATTCAGATAACCCGAAAACATCATGAACGAAGAAGTCCTCGCTTCCGAGCTAAATATTGTTCGAAAATTGCAAATAGCCTTAAACCAGAAGTAGAGATGAGCTGTTATAACTGATGTGGTTCGGTATGTCCAGAATGGTAAATGTAATATAGCGTTTTAATTTTTGTATAAGCCACAGCTTAACTGTATTTTGTAAAGATATTAAATATACCATTCGAAACTTTCCGAAAAATACTAAACACTACTTTAAAATAATATTTTGTCGTATTTAATAACATTTTTACTGTTGCGACACTATGCGTGAGTGAGTATATTATCCTCCTAAAATAGGTGAACGCTGTTTTAAACAAATACTTAAATTAGTAACTTAATATTGAAGAGACTCTGTGTCCTAAAGAGAGTAAAATAAATATTCGGCTACGAGTATGGAATGTAATTGTTTCCTTTGCTAAAAATATTATAAACTGAGTTATGCTTGGACCGGGTATTAAATCATGAAGTAGTTTGTTTTCCCACATGTTGTAGGTGTTGGCAGTGGATGGCGTGTTATCGCATTGTGGTTGCATGGCCGGGTGGGGGAGGTAATGACGGCGGATGTGAGAGTTAAGGGTAGGGGGAGTGAAGACAGGGGAATGGTCCGGCCCGCAGATAGCGTGGGAGAGGCCAAGCACGGCTAGTGACGTCACTGGACGCCAGCATGGCTAAGTTTGGCCGGGAGACCCACTCGGGGCGGGAGCTCCGCTCGAAATTCTAGACGGCGGAAACCAGTGGAGGGGATGTTGTTGGCGCAGGGGAGGGGACTACCTCGTAAACCTTCTCCTGCCTCTCATCCTCTCCTCTACTACAACACATCTCCACTGCGACCTATTCTCCCTCGCCATTCAACACTTCTTGCACAATGTGTCGTTCGCGTGTTTTCCAATGTCTCGCTGCCAGGAACACCGCAACATGTCCCACATTTACCCGCCGTAGTTAGGAGAAGTTTCACTCACCCTAACCCACTTTACGTTCCAGTCCTTTCAAAGTTTCTTTGCCAGTCTGAGGGGACATAAAGTTACGTTAAATGTCACGTGAAGTCTCCAGATTTTTGGAAGTCATATAAAAAAATACATATCATAACTAACAAGTTTTGCCCACTTTATTCGCAAAGATTTTGCCAAAGTTCTGAAATCATTAGAGAAAGAGGATTTGCTATAGTCTTAAATTCATTAGTTTTTGAGGAATGATATGTATTTCAGCTTCATTAATCGAATTCTGGCTGCGTCGAAGCAGTTAAAGTTTGAAAATTCATAATTTTATGTATGTTCGAAATTGTGCTAGTTTTGTAGACGTTACTTGTAACTATATTATATTCCTGTGGAAATTTTTAGCGCTAGCATGCTTAGTGTTCCCGAGACGCCACGTAAAAGCCAAACATTTGCATGGTTATATCACCATATATCCAACAAAAACAACAGACGTACTGAAATTAAAAAAAAAAATTACACTGAAATAATATAAGGTATGTTACGCGCTTCGTGCCAAAAGTTATAAAAACGAAAAAAAGTTAAAACTATTTGTAAGTTTTTTTTTAATTTGATGAAAATTAAATTTTTATAACGAAAACTACTGACGTCTTTGGTACAGAAAAAAAACTACCATCCTAGTTCAAATATTTTATTTTTAGAAAAAGCAGTACTTATCTTTATTACAGAAAACCCTAGTTACTAGCCACGCAAACTGTCAATTCGTTGTGATATGTCGGCGTTTAGATGTGCATATCCCCTTCTACGTCACGACCAGCAGCCTTTTGGTGTCGGTTGACCGGCCCTTAGGCATTTATTTCAAAGTCCAGTTCAAAAACCAAGCGCCGCGTATTATATGCCAACTCGATGTGTTTTGTTATGCGTTTGAAATGTCAGTGAGGCAGGTCTTTGTCACAAAAAAACGCTTAAAGTTCGTATTGATTACGTGACGATTTTAATAGTCCCAAGCACTTGAATGGCCATAAGACACAGCGTAACACTTGGTTAGATTATTTTAAGTTGACATTGATGGAATGACAGTAGCTATCTAACCTGCACGAACGTTGGAAGTAAAATTTTGAATAATGACTTAAAAAGATTTCATATGCTGCACTGTACTAGCAGACTATATAATGTAACTTGGGTCATTAAAAAAATGTACATGCCCTATACTAATGAATCTGATGAATCTGAAACATTAAGTAAAGAAATAGCCTAAATTCGAAATGCAACTATCCCTCTCCCTTAACATAATATTTTGCGTTGGAATGTAATATAAAAAATTTTGGCGTTAGAGATTGTGCCCTGAAAGATTCTTCAAAATCTGTTACCTCGAAATTCAATTTTTTTTATTTTGGCTTTGATAAACCTGCTATTTTCAATAAACGTCTTAACATGGCGGTATGCACAGTACATAAACCTCTGTGACAAATCAAGTCATGTTGACGGTCTAAGCGAGGTTCACGCAATCTGTAATACAACCTTAAGAGATAGTGGACCGGACGCCCTAGCCATGCTGCAGTGTGGTATGGAGACTATATTTTCTTGTATAACTATTATAAAAGATTCCAACGCGTTTAACTACGAAAAGAAAACACACTTCAAACTGTTTCCCTATGATTTTATAAATGCCGTCCGCTAATTAAAAACATGATTTCCAAGCTCCTCAAAAGTGCTGAAAATTACTTTTTCCCGTTGCTGTAGCTGAGAAAATATCAGCCGTAATCGGAAAACTAAATCATAGAAACCTGCACTGGACTTTACCTCATACTTTCCACGAATAAGTTAACAGGATCATCGCTTGAAGTCCCGTTGTAAAACGGTTTTCAACTAAAACACTGCACGTTCGTTCAGTCCTTCGCGTCTAGAGGCGATGATGTGTTTGACGGAAGTGTTATATTCGACTATGGCCTTCCCCGTTTCCGTGCCTCGAACGTAAGAAAAGCTAGCGACTACTAACTCTTAATCCTCTACGTAAATTCATATAATTGCAAATTGTTTATTCATACACCCTTGTATATCAAGTAACATTCAGAGGTCCGAACATTTATTAACCATGCGTCAGGCTGTTAAATCATTACAAAATGTTATGTGTAACTATTACGATAAGTCATTTGTCTAATGCATGTGAAACAATCAAAATACGAATTGGTTGAGCGGTTTAATTAAACATTGAAGACGATAAGAAAATTGATGATTTTGTGAACATAAAAGTTATTAACTTCAAAACAGTTACGAAGTTTAACTGCTGATATAAATTTGTTATAGATTTTAATTAAATGTAATTGTGACTGCGTGTGAAGAACTTTATCTGATTATACAAGTACACATTATTTAAAACAACTATTGCAAAAACACGTGACTTGTTTTTATAAGGAAAATACAAGCATTTTGTTTTAATGCTGTATATAAAATGAATAAATTTAAATTTTTAATTGTCAGTAGAATCAATAGAGTTTTATAGGAATTGCAAAAATAAATATTTTACAATTAATTTCATGTTCTTACAGTTAAGTAATTTCGGTCACCGTTTTGGATATGAATAAAATAAATTATTACTTCTATGTCATCTTTAGAACAACCATTTTAGTTATTCGAATGGCGAAATGTGATTCTTTATGCACGTAGATCGGAAATACACAGTTATATATAAATTTTTTTAAAAATTATTTCTTTTAAATTAATTATTGTCGCCAATAAGATGATAAATTTTTCTATGAGTTTACAGCGCTACAACATTAATTATTATTTTCTATATATAACAAATATCATCTTTTCCTGACACTTGCGGTCGTATTTGTCATGCTGGATTCACAGTAGCGCGACATGCGCGACGCGATGGGTGCGACGTGAATGAAATAGTTTGCAAGTCAATCAGCGTCGAGATTTCTATTGACGTCAGCCAAACGGAAATCGCCGACGCAACGCTATTTCCGAATGTATAGCATTTCTATTTTATTGGCGTCGCAGACGCTACAAATCTGTAAAACAGAATTTAAATTTTGTGCCCAAATGTTGGTGAAACTGTTTAGTCGGTAGAAAATTGCATGTATTTACTTTACGAGAGATGTTTGTTCATTATTTCATTATTACAGGTATGTCATAAACTGTTAAGCAAACGTAAAACTGTGCCTTTATTTTAAAACTTATGAATGCAGGTGGATGTTGAAAATATAATAACAAACATATGTTAAAATAAAATAATGTAAACATCAATGAAAGTCGTACAAAAAGTAGTTATAGGTTATTACTTATTAGGTAGTAGCAAGGGATTTTTTTATATTTAATATTATTTTGGTATGAGTCGCGCGGCAGACAAACAAGTGGTCGCAATTACAAGAATTTTTAAAGTTTTGTCATGCCTGTTGCTTTATGTCCGTCGCGCTATGGTAAATACAGCATATCAGTTTGCACCGAGGCATGCAGGTTGCATAGTCAGGAGCATTGCTACATATGTCGTCACTCTCATTCAACAGGGCATGTTCATGTATTAAGGCCATGCTCTCTTGTCTCTATGTTTTTTTTTAGATAATGATATTTTATGCTTAAACGAGTGCAGATATCAAATATATGTTTAGCAGTTTTGTTTTAAATAGTTTTTGCCATGATAGATAATTGTTTGAAAACAAGAAATTATACGGTTCGGACTAAAATTTCAACTAACCAGAATTTCTTTAGTTACATAATTAGTTAAAACCGTAGTATTTACTTCATTGAAAAAACCAGCCAACATGGAGAAGAACTGCCAGCCAGACTATTATCTGCTCTCGTTAAGGCGTAAAAAATTAACATGACTAAAAAATTATGAACAAGTGAGCATGGCCTTAAGGGACAGCGGACCGCTGCTGTTCAACTGCTGGTAAAGAAACGGTTCATTTTCAAACATAAACACATTCGACCAACCATCCTAAGAAGTATTTATTAATGAATGATTACCGATACGAGAGTCATGGTCAAAAGTGGTTTATATACGATGCTTTTTATTTGTGAACACAAACGCAATTGTCAAAAAAAATGTCCTTACACTACGAAAAATGTATACTCGTTTGACGTATTACACTATTATTATTTTAAAAACGCGAGAAAACACAATCGCACAAAATAATTTGACACCCCCTTTTGTTCACAGATCTTTAATAACGCACTTGTTCAAAACACTCTTCAGTACTAACTGTCCACAAATGGCACGCAAGATGTGTCACAGAATTGTATCTTTGCTTGCCAGACATGGAAGGCTAGTGGTATTTCGTGTGTACTGTACTGTCATTCTCTCCGTGTCTGTCCAATAGCTGTAGTCACTTAAGATCCAACAGTGCTGCCATGTGTATTTTGACTGATGATATACTGATTCACATTATATTGTTTAACGTTGGCGGAAAATACTGTATATACTTTCCACGTGAGTGATACTTCTCTGAAGTATTAGACCATCTTCATACACATAAAAAAATTGATATTTCTGAGTTGCTGAAAACTCACAACTTAACAAATAATGTGGCAGGAGAATATAAAAAATATGTGTTGGTATTAGATACAGACAAACGATATGTTGTGTACATACAATTCCGAAAAATAAATAGACCCATAGTATGCCTTTCTAGGGCAATAAACAGAAAAATGAAGCAAATACGCTAGTAACATGGATATAAGAAATACAGGTTTTAACAACAGTCTATCAACCATTGCTACGTCAAGATGTGTTTAAACTACCGCATTTTTGTATTTAAATTAATATTGTAATTTTGAATTTTAGATTTAACGTTTTTTTAATACACAAAAATCCAATAACTTGTTTTTACACAGTTCGGCGTAACTAATGACACTGTTCTTCAGTGTGAATTTTTTCATTTTTGTAAGTCAGCTGATTTTCCCTTCCTTATATAAAACTGTTTTATACAAATCCGGACTTCGACAGGCCATTACACAAAAACTATTTAAGCTAAAAATTTTCATTGCTGTAAAAATTGTCACAATGGACATCAACATGACAAACCATATTTCATACAAATGTACAAATTATTAAAACTATTAAAATTCTTGGTGAAGTACCCCCTTTAATATAAAAGAAGTTTAAAACTGTAAAACAGCAAAACAATTAATAATGATTATTTTCAGCAAGACTAAATGTGTAAATGTTTTATGAGCGCTTTCTTCCCAACCAATTTGTGTATGCAGTGATGTGTTAGTAGAAAAATTAAATAAGTTGAAAAAAACTTAAATTTACTTTGAGTATAGTTAGTGAATGTATCATTATATATACATATAAATTATATATATGTGTGTATGTATATACACACAGATACTGAGAATCAAGAGAAAAAATTTTCAAATTCGAAACAAATATGTATTGTAGTTAATGTAGTAAAAATAAAAAGAACTATTTTTATGTAATATCATAAGAATGTATTAATGAGGAAAAATTTGTAATCGAAGTGATATTTTACTAACAGTTCAAGTGTAACTACTACAAACACGTGGTTATTAGAACATACGAGTTTCAAAACATTCAGTAATCGCTTTAAAAGTCAAACATAACTGCTAGGTCGTCTAGAGTTTGAGGAAATATCTGCTTGAAATACATAAGAATTCGGTTCATGCCACAAGTAATAACGCCTATTACATTAAAAAGAAGATTCAAATAGACTAAACATCATTCAGTAAAAACATTGCATCAAGAACTACTATTTATAAAAGTTTCACGTAATCATGGAAGTACTTCCTCTTTTTTGAAAGCAACGATACCGATGAAACATGAATTTAAAAATACATAAGTTAATATTCTTCTTAACGTGGGGCTGTAACTAATAAACATTCTGAAGAGCAGTGACCCGAAGCAGTTCATTGACTCTCGTGTGGAATTCCCGAAAAATTAATGTTGGTTCTATTTGTGAAAGCAGAAAAAAGTAATGAAATGTTGCTCTTTTTCAGGTCACAGCTAACACTTCGAATGGACTGTTGCCAGGATCAGTTAGTTATAAAACGGTAACGTCCGAAAATAAGTTGGCCTACACCCAGTCCGCCGTATCGATTGAGGACAGAACAATTTTCCACTGGAAGGATCTCTATTTATAATATTGTGACACCAATATACTTGTCCACTCATAAGAATTAAATTTGATTCAAGAGTTAGTTTTATAACCCCGGCGTCATTATTCTCGCGTCTGTTATGGCGACTTTTGAAATATTCCTCAGATGTGTTATTTTGTCAAGTTCCTCATGGAATGTATAGTACGTTTATTAAAAACGGGGGGTGTGTATTGTTGAATCATATCTTCCTCGTTACGATCGTACTTTAAAGCAACATTTAAAAAAAAAACAGGTAAAAACATATTACGAGTGAATTATAATATTCCCCCGTGGGTGTGGCAAATTTTCTTGTCTGTGCATAAAATGAAGTATTCTGAACTGTACAGTAAAGCTGACATACCGACAGAGAAATTAAACGAGTACGTAAGAGGAAATAACCCTACGGTATGTGCAAAACTTTCTGCGTACATTGCGAGTAAAAGATCAATGAAAATATCGACAAAAGTTTATATTTCAGACGTAATGTAATACAACACCCTTAGTGACATAGTTGTCAGCGTACTGACTTCTTTGTGCAAAGTGTAATTGTTCATTTTTAATTCCCTTTGAAAATTTATTTGAATGGATTCGGTTCTTTTTAACATGAATGAGAAATTAGAACAAGTGCGTTTGTGTTCAAATATGCATAAATTTTCTCATTATATTGATAGTAAATATTACCATACGTTAATTAAGAAACTTTTCGACAATTGTTTTTTAGTATTTCACTTTATGTTACCTGTGTCAGTTGACCAGATAGCCTATCATGAGCGGTAATTTTTCTGTAACATGTTAAAGACAATTGTGCCTTAACTGTTTTCCGTTTTCAGTTTAGGGTGTCTTGCTACGGCAGACCGACCATGTATGCCACATATACTGCCCAGAAGGTATGATAGTACTTGTTAGATATTTTCAATGATGTAAATATTTGAACATGTTTTACTTACAATTTTAAATTGGTGCATGTGTGGTAGACGCAAGACAGACTGTCCAATTGTCCTGTCACTGAGAGTTTCCAGATGTTCCCTGCGTGCCAATCATAATTAACGCTACGATTTTGTGTCGAAAAACTTTTTGCACTATGTGGTTTAAATGCCTTATGTGTAGGGCCAGGTAGTTTTCGTAAAAAGATTTTTGCCTCACTGTTTCAGTGTCTTACGTGCACACCTGCAGTTCAACTTCATGGCTATTGACAGTGTTTTTGTGCAGAGTCGTTATTCATTTGACTTTGCCAATCAGTACACGGATAACTGTGACACAACACGTCTGTGATTTGAGAGTTTAACCTCCAGACGCTGGGTGTTACGCCATCCTATCACTGACCACAAAGCCGAGATGTAGGTGCGTTCGTAAGGTACTGAAACAAGTTGTAAAATTCTTATCACCAAAAATCACTGGCTCTAGTCATAACTCACCGTGCCGTACACATTCATTGAATTATATTTTCGTTCCGGTGCCGTCGGTGACCTCGTAAATACACCTCCTCTACATGTGCTGACACAGAACTCATATCCATCTTTTCTATTTAACCATATTGCATGCCACAACATACCCGTATATCTGGCATTGCAGCCAACACTCTCGCCGCCATTATTACAGTGTGTGCAAACTATTGCCACAACTGACCGGCAGCCTGCATTAACTCACTACAGCATCGCACACCCGCTCCGGCTATCGTAGCAAGGGTAACTGATTCTTTTTGATCAGAGAAGTAAGTAGATTGAAAAATATTAACATCAATGTCGTGAATATTTATTTACTAAAGCAAAGTCATAATCTTTACCACTTATGTATTCAATTAATTGAATCTAGGTGAAAATTATTTTTAAAAAATAAATAAATATCAACCACTTTACTAAATTTTAGTGTGATAAACAAGTGTTCATAATTAAAACATATAAAGGTTACAAGCTTAAAGTAACGTTCGAAGGGAAATCCACTGTGGGTACAAACAAGTGTAAACTAAATTTAAGTAGTACCTGTTTCTTACTCCTTATCTGTAGCCTATCACTTCCTCTGAATTCACTGAACAGATAAAGCTAAATCAACCAGAGAAGACTAAACTAAGACTTGATTTTTATATTTATTATGTATTAATTTTATATAAGTATCAACCTCATAGGTTTAGCGATTACAATACTTCGCCACAATGAAATGTGTTTCTCCGCTGAAAAATATAACTAAATCAAGTGCACACTAAAATATGTTTGCCAACTATCGGCAGATGTTAGCAACTATATGTTCTCAAACATTACCTAGCTACTTGCAAACAGCTGTGAAGATTATTGCGACGTAGTTACCATTTGTTTGTCGAAATAAATATGTTCAAGATATTTTAAAAACCGCAAAACTATTTCGTAAATAATTACCAAACTTATCTGGGATATAAAAAAACTAATATAAACTGGAAAGAAGATGTAATAATTTAATATCAGACTGTTTAGGTGACTGTAAAATCAATAGTGAGGAAGATTTGATAATTTGGTAAGTAAGTGGGCTTTACATCTCGTCGACAGCGAGGTCATTAAAGAAGGTGACACAACTTGGTACAATGACAGCAGGTAGGAGAGGAGTCGGCCATGGCCTTTGTTAAGAAACCATCCCAGCATTCGCCTGGAGTGATGTCGGGAAACCATGGAAAACTGAAATCAGGATGGCAGGAGGCTGGGATTGAACGTGATACAGTTGCAACACCTCGTATTTCGTTTACTAACATAGAGCTTGATATATATGTTCTGTTCATGTTTGCAGCAAATAATTAATCAAGTTAAAATAATAAATGTGTCTTAGAGCAGTCGACACTATTATTTGAAATACAAAACCTGGACACTAAATGGGTCCAACTACTGCGTTGCAATCAATAGGTCTACCTCTATTCCAAACAAAGAATTAGTTTTTTTATTTGTTCTGTGCATGTGAATGTAACATATATGCTGTATATAAATAAACGCGTACACATTAAATAACTTTGTTTTGATACAGCATTTTTCTCAAGAAGCAAACTTTAAGAAATCTGTGACTAATGCCCTTTCAAAACACGTACACTATATTTTTGCGTACTTGAAACTATCAGTACAATGGTCTGTCCGATGACGTTCTCATACCAATCAAGTGTAAGTCTGGTGAACAGAGGAATAAATGGTAATGTGAGCCGTTGAAGTAACGTCTAATGCGCTTTGAAAACAGCGATTCCTGTACATACGTACACACAAGCAGGGATGCTAGAATCGGTTCGCTTAAGAGTGAGTACAGCCATCACCTTGAATTTTTGTATTTTTCGTCATGAGTTTTTTCCAGTAACTTTTTTTTAACTTTTACCTAACTACGGAATAGAATACATACTGATGTGATTTTAGACTCTGTAAATATATTTTTTGTTATTACTGTCGTAATATATCGAATTCAATTAGATATTTCTTATTACTTTCGTAACTGCCATTCGATCTGTAACAACAGTAAAGGAAAATAAAGCTGTATGGTGCCTAAAATTCTATCAGTATATATTCTATTTCGTAGTTAGGTTTAAGTTCCAAACATTTACGCAGAAGAAAAGTTATGATATAAGCAAAACACAAATTTTCAAGAATTTTCAAGAGGGTGGCTATTACACTTAAAGGAACATAATTTGAGTAGGATAACACTGAGGTTTATAATTTTTAATGACAAAAGAAAAGTCATATTCACTCCTACGCTACACGCCATGGCCGTCTTTAGTAGAAGGCCGGAATCTTGAATGTGGCAACGCTGCATCGGAGGCCTACTCATTGGTAGCCTTAGTCTGTGTATACGTGTACACGTCACTAAAGCTGCATCTAGACACGTTACAGAGACTTTGACAGGCAGCAGGCCCCTGATGCAGCGTTGCCACATTCAAGACTCCGGCATTTTACTAAAGACGGCCATGTACATGTCCGTACCTGCAACTTTGTTTTTCATGGTTAGAAAGAAGTGAAGAGAGTACACTTGCTGGGCAAGGAAGGAAGTGTTACCATAGCGTCCAGGTTATGAGACACGCTAACCCGGGGTAGGTTGTAGGTCGAGAACGCCTCGTCTATGTTGTGGAGTGTCGGTGGAACGTGATTGGTGGAAGAACTAAGATCACCGCTCACCACACGCTTCAGACGCGTTGCAATGAGTTCCTGAATACGTTTCTTAACGAAATTTTCGATGACTTAAATCACAAATATTGTATGTCCATTTTCAAAAACTGTGAATGACTATTTCATATTGCCCTCACAACAAATAGTTTCAGATCATACTACATGTATTATTTTTTCCATGGTTTCATCTACAAACATACTTATGCATGGAGCCCACAATTTTTGGTGAAAAGAATTCTGCAACAATTTGTTTCAATGCCTCATCTGCACATATGCAGCCCTGCTTCGTGGTCAGCGATTGGCTGTTTTAAATTCTCAGCGTCTCGGGGTTTTACTCGCAAATCACAGACGTGTGTCGACGCAGTAACCTTGTCCCTGCTGGCACTAGTCAAATGAGCCACGCCTACATTCTGCCAATACTCAAGAAGCAGAGCTGCATTTGTGCACACAAGGTATTGAAACAAATTGTTGCAGAATTCTTTTCACCAAAAATCGTGGGCTCTAGTTATGCACAATTTATCTTTGCTAGCAAGTTAAAACTTTATTTTAATAAATATTCGCTCCACGATTGCATCGACATGCAATATGTGTGCTTTAAGCCATCGCTATTCCACATGTGCCCATTGTACCAATGTACGCAACGAAAACACACGTCGGACGAGGACGGAATGCCATTATTAATAGTGCGTGGTAGATAAATAAACGCTGAAAACATTAATTGATTTCTACGCTTTTTTCGAAGCCAATATGGATAAAATACTCAATAACAATCCTAGATAATCGTATTTCCCTACTTTATGAGTAAATATTTATCCAGAATTACTAATTCGTTACGCGTGATCTCTTGCGCCGCAGTTAAATGCACGAGATTCCGGCGTCAGAGATTGTGCCTCAGAAGTTTGTAACACTGGAAACCATTTTGTATAAAACGTTGTCTAAAACTACTGTCTAGGATTGCTATTGTTAACTTTTCACAAACTGGCTTCAAGAAACATACAGTTATAGATTAATGCTTTTAGCGTTGAATTATGTACCTCATTAAAAACACTGTTTCGATGCCGTCCGACATAAGAAAAACGGCCTTCTCAGGCTGCCTTACTTTAAAATATTTTTGCGAAACTCAGATATAACCATGCACTAAACTTTGCAACATACTTTACACCACTAAAGTTAAATAGTCGCCACTTAAAGTCCCATAACAACAATAGTTCGGAGGGAATCTTGTACGCTAGATCGGCGCTTAGCTCGTTGTGGCGATGCAGTATTTTACGCACGCTTCAAGGTCGACCTTGCAGTACTGTCCCTTCTGAGTCTCTAACGCGCAGCTAGGCTGCCACCTTAAGGGTGTTCAAGTGCGATAAAATCATAATTTTATATTTATATGAAATAGTATTAGTTTTGTAGACAATACTTGTGAGTGCAGTTTCCTCTTACAAAACAATTTTAACTCGCATAGTTTTCTCATAACGATGCGTAAAAGTAAAAATGTGCATGTTCTGCTGCCATGTAAATAGCGAAAACTAATTGACTTACGTAAACGAAATAATTCACAGTGAAATGACACGCCACGGGCTACGTAATTAAACATTTTTAAAAAATCCCGCGAACAATTTTTGTATTTTATGAAATTGCTATATTTTCGTATTTTTTCCTGCACTTTTACAGTTTTTTTTAATTCTAAATATTACATTATGGTCTATCAAATACTTTATTGCATAGCTCATGGGATGTAATATCACAGTGAATTATTTTATTCAAGTAGGTTAGTTGGTTTTCGCTATTTGCATGGCAGCAGAACAAGCAAATTTTGACTTTGTCGCATAGTTATGAGAATACTATAAAAGCTAAAATTGTTTTGTTAGAGGAAACTGAATTCACACATATCGTCTACAAAATTAACAATATTCCATAAAGATATAAAAGTATGACTTTATCGCACTTGAACACCCTTAAGGCGCCCGTCGTGTGTGTGAGTGAGGCACGGCGCCAAGGGCGATGTTAACCGGCTCATCTAGTGCGGTATCGCCTCTATCGTAAGACACTGGGCGTGCAGTGGTATCGTAGCTCACTCACCTGACTGGCACTTTCAGTGCTGACCCCATACTTTTTATTTATAGAAAGTTTTAAGCAAAGTCTAATGCTTCTTTCTATCGTAGTTCCACACGAACCCCGTGAGAAGTTATTTAGATATAATATTTTGGAAAACCCGTTTTTAGCCAATTTGAGGTGCTCCGAAATTATCTTTCTAATTAACGTGATGTTTTGAAACTGCCATTCCGATATCGTTTGAAGTGTTTGTTGTTTTCGTTAAAGCGAAAATTATAAACACGATTAAAAAATTCATATTAAAAAAAGGTGTACTACGGCAACGCTGTTTACAAGGCAGGCGGCCGCCTTAAGAGGGCGTGGTAGATAAATAAACGCTGATAATATCAATTGATTTCTACACTTTTTTCGAAGCCAATATGGATAAAATACTCAATGACAATCCTAGATAATAGTATTTTCCAACATTTTGAGTAAATATATATCCAGAATTACTAATTCGTTACGCGTGATCTCTTGCGCCGCAGTTAAATGCACGAGGTTCCGGCGTCAGAGATTGTGCCTCAGAAGTTCGTAGTACTGGAAACAATTTATTTAAAACGTTGGCTAAAGCTATTGTCTAGGATTGCCATTGTTTAATTTTCGCAAATTGACTTCAAGAAACCTACAGTTATATATGAATGCTTGTAGCGTAGAATTATGTACCACGCCCTCTTAAAGCCTCGCTCTTTACTTTTGCAGCGAATTCAAAAATAATATTTAACGCAAATTAATACAAGTGACAAAAATTCATACTTATAGTTTTAACACGTATGCAGAATCGTTCGTATCTTAATTTTTCAGTTGCAATACATCAAACGGATTTTTATATTTTTGTCCCTGAAATGTCACATATTTTGTTGTCAAAATAAGCCAAAATCAAACCAAATAATTTTTCCTAGTAAACGGTACATTATTTTAAAAACGCTGTTTCCGAAATTGTGTATCATATGACTACACAATCTCTTATTTCTTAAAAGCATTTGGTTTAAAAAATGTTATAGTTATTTGCAACTGTTTGAAAATAAATGAAAGACGATGGCCTTAAGGGAGAATCGTGAAGCGTAACAGACTGGATTGCAGTTGTCCTATCACGTTTCCGCCCGCGGCTACTACGGGGCAACCTAGTGACGCAACAGCATGCCGCTGTGAAAGTTCCCCCTATCCCTCCCCCTACAAACATTCCACGTGCTACCCACCAGACACCATAAGACGCTACTGGCACGCTCGACGCAGGGCTGCCAACTTGGCGGTTCAATCGCTACACCTTACTGTTCAATTACGTTATAATGCGTAGACAGATTGATCACTTGGAATTACAGAAAGGACAATTCACGAATAATCCACTAACGTATGTATATTCCAGCACCGACCATTTGTCTATTAGCTGCTACTCGCTGGAACAACATACGCTGAATTTTTGAGTATCGTAGGACAGTGGATTCTAGCATACAGGTCACTGAACTAGCATTTTTTTCTACTTAAAATTTATGGATACTCTTACAAGGGCAAAGAAATTATCAACAAAAACAAAAAAATTAAATTATAATGAAAATAAATAATAATGGGTTTTTGTTAAAAGTAGATCACTAGAGATGTGCAATTCTGAATTTTAATTATGCGACACTAAAATTCATAGGACTATACTCACCTGAAACACACTGTGATGTTATTGGCTCCGGGCCTTCATATTTATATGTGCGCGTACTACAGAATAGTTACCGCGGGAAAACTTGACTGTTTGCTGGGTTTCAACGCACGTTCAGCTTAACAAATAATTGCACTGGCGTTCACTTGTACCTAGAGCTTTTGCCCTATTTAAACTAGCCAATAAGAATACAGCTATTGTAATATGTGATGCCTATTATTGGTCTGCAGACAGCTACGTTGTGTCAGGCGTATATTACCAAATTATAAATGTCGCAAGAAACTGAAGTGTTATCACAGACTAAATAGTAATACAGACGTGAAATGACGTGGCGGCTCGTTTGATATAGGCGAACTTGGCCGCTTATTGGCTGCCCGAGGCTGTAGACTCCAGCCCCGTGCCTGTTTGGCTCCTGCATGTTACTACAGGTTTCCTATTGACCTGGCTGCCGACTAGCAGAGCAGCTGCCTCACGCTGATTGGCAGTAGGTGTTTCCGCCATGTTGCTGGCCAGGGAAGCCATTTTGCTGGCGTGTGTGACTGAGTTCGCCTTCCTGCCGACTATTTCACTTCTGTATTCCTAAATATTCTGTGGTGTTATCAAGGGTACGTTGCCACAAAATTTTTTCGCAATATACCACAATTTCTAATAATAATAATAATAATAATAATACATCAGATAAATAAAATACTGGATTAACTAATCAAACTCTAGCACGGACTGACCGTCAGACAATACACAACCAATCTTGTGTGGCGAAAAAGCATAACATCTTTCACATGAGTTCCTTATACAAGTAGGCAAGCACTAAGGGAGGATTTTTGCACATTTATTCCCTAAAGGGGTTAAATAGGAGATAAAATTTTGTATGTAAGTTCGGCTTTTTTTAAGTTAGAAATACGTAAATTGGTATTTAAGCTTATTTTTTACATATAAATGTCAGTTGTATCTGGGTTTTTAAAAATACATATGGGCGCCGCCTATGCGCGTTAGAGGCTCAGAGTGACGGAGACATAAGGTCGACCTTGAAGCGCGTATCAAATGCCACATCGCCTCAACAATCCAAGCTCTGAACTAGCGTGCAAGCTTCTCGCCATACCGTCTGTACTATGGGACATTAAGCGTAACAATATAATTGTATTAAAGGAAAGACTGTAGAAAATTTCAGTTCACGTCACACTCTGAGTTTCAACTACATCCAGTTAGTAGGTACATTTTGAAGTACAGAAGTCTTAAAAGGCCGTTTTTAACTATGTTGAAAGGTTTAGAAATTGTGTTTTTAATTAGCACAGTGTCTTAACAACAAGGTTCCGTCCTTGTCTGGAGTTTGTTTTATTTTCTTACGTTGGCACAATTGACACACATGGAATAGTTTTGTTCAATAGAAACCTATTTACGAACACATTGCGATGTATTAGAAGCGTTAGGTAGGCGACCCCCTTAAGGCGGTAAAAAGAAAGCTCAAGTAAGACCTTTGACAAAACCGGACTTTATCGTCTAGCTCCAGCTTATGGACAATGTCAAATATATGTCGCTTTTTCTCGAGTCGGGCTCTTTGAAGATGTGAAAGTTTTTGTGGTAGACTCCGTGAATGAAATATGTATTGGCTCCCACGTCTGAACTCAAAATGTGGTGCATCGCGAAGTCCAATACGAGGAGACTCTTTGATACGTGCAGTCGAATTATTCTTCGCAAAGTTACATCAGTAGTTTGTTCAAGTCTCTATAGTATTTATTTGCTTACGCAGAACTAATTCCTAGCCGCAACCAAAGATGAAAGAGGGCGTAGACAGATCAGGTTACCCAAAAGCTCTAACATTTGAAAAAAGTCCGTTGGTTCCCGAGACGGTGTCGATGGATAATCCCATCGGGCCAAGTAGGTTTATATTATAATGCAAATTCTTATCGTAATAAGTATGTTGGGCCTTCTATGATAGTCGTAATAAATGGCAAACTCCGATATTACAAACCGAACCAGACGGCGTATTAGTAAAATACTGAACTCGCATTCGGCAGAATGTGGTCGAACCATATTACTAATTTCGGATTCCACTTGTTGTATGAAACAACGCCAGTCACGTTCACGGGTCGTAACTGATGTCTCATGTTTACGTCTCTCTTCGCCGCTGGTTCATATCGACATCATCACTGTCTACCAAGTATTAAGCCGTACCTACATACTTACGAAATCATCGTTTCATTGGGTGATGTTTCCATACTAACGAAAAATATTGCATATTGCAGTTACATGATAATATTTATTTGGGCAAGCTTGACAGTAACAACGTGTTACTAAAAATAACGGTTCGCAATATGATCATGCACGAGTAACATTTCAGAATACTACACACCAATCGTCAATTTTTATTTATTTTACCTTAGATGTAACATTGTGGTAGAAGCGTAAACCACTTTTTCTCTAGTTCATGTTTAGATGTTTCACATATACAATTTCTTTTTCTGTTCGGCGAAACAGAAAATTAAATACGACTATAATTTCATCACAACATTACTAGCAGCTCCTTCCAAAACATAATAACATGTAGGTTAGCTTTTTCATTGGGAGACTTCAAACGTGCACTTGTCCACTGTCCTATGTTAGTGACGTTAACCTCGGCAATCTATAGGTCCAGTCGATGGTGGATACAAGTCCGGTTATCCGCATACCAGCATCCGGCGGGTTTTCTCTGGATATTTCCTTTGACACCACAGTTGCATTCTGCAGTTTCCACGTCCGTACTTCTCTTCCCAGCCATGATTTATATCAGTCGGGAACGACATAAACGTTCCTCGGGTTTTTATGCCCCTATTAACACCATCCTTTTATAATTGAATCATTACATCATTTCCGGATTAATAAGGCATTAGATACATTTTGCATAAACAAATACAGTGCAGGCACACCCCTACTGTCACACATTCAATTTAACTTTGTTTCAGTCTTCCATAGATCAGTCATTTATTACTAATAGTTCTACTGTCATTAATAGGTCCAAACTTCAGGTCCAAACTCACAAAAATGTAGACAAATTTTAACTTCTTAACCATCCAACATGACTTTGTGATTATGTACCACCATTCTATTGCTATACAGCCGTGTTTAAAACCTGATTTATTACGAATGAATCAATTATTATGAAATGAAAATATTTGTGTAACACAGTAACATTATCCGTCTTTCCATTATAATGTCTGGTTTCCAAAGAATCTTCTTGGGTATTTAGGATGAGAAAACTTTGTTTGACATGCAAGCACATCATTCAACTTTCAAGGAGCCTTGTTGGCGTATTGGCTATCCCACTCGAATCCCGTCAAGGTGAACCGGGTTTGATTCCCGGCGGGGTCAGACCCCGTATTTTTGCACGTGGGAATAGTGCCGGACGATGTTGCTGGTCGGCGGGTTTTCTCTGGGATCTCCCGTTTCTTTCGCCTCTCTGATTTCGGCGCTTCTCGATTGTAAAGCCTCGTTTCATGATATCCTCCGAGACAAGTATATATCTACGGACGTCCAGTTGTAGGTCTACATTCCAGGGTGCAATACACTGGACCCATACGATATCCATTTATTTAACACTTATACTATTGTTCAAGATCACATCGTGTATGAAAGTAGAGGAGTGCCTGTGTATGAGGAATTTACTACATCTATTTTCTGAAATTTACAACAGGTGTAATGCCTAATGTTCTTGCTGTAACAGGGGCACATAAACAGTTACTGAGTTGGTTTGTGTGTGGAAGGAGTGACTGGGTAGTCTGTACTGTATACGTTTGCCTGATTTTGCTATTTCTCTTATGAGAAAGATGCCAAACAGCCACATTTTCTTGACAACTTAACCACACTTTCTTCAAGGAAAATTAGGATCTCTGTAATCCTGTTTATAGCCACATTCTCAAGAGCCAATGGTCATAATGATGCAGATGTATGCTGTACAGACTATATGTGTTTACAAATACTCACGAGTTGGAGTAGGGTAGGTTTTCGCAACCAAGTCACCAGGTTTTGTCGAACACCATTGGACACCAAGGGTATGGTAGATGCTTCTAGTGTTGGACAATATTTCAAGATTGTGGGAATTAAATTTTTAAAAAGCCGTTTTTGTACATGTTTTACACGTTATTTTATTTAAATTACATATAATGTTCGTTGTGTGCTTGTTTGTTCGATATTTTGAACACAGTGCAGTCAGCTTCACTTGGTTATGTGTACTAAGTACGTTTGTTTGGCGCCTAGTGGCGACTAACTCTTAGAGAGGAGTTGACCGAGAAGCTGCTCTCTTGACGCATGTAAGCTTATCTCTGGTTGCAGTTTGCACACCTGATTGTGCTACCCACCCTACCCTCGTGAGTCTATGAGAACACGTAATGTGCAGTGGGGAGGTTGTACTCACCGTCACGGAGTACGAGGTAATGGTCGGCCTGTAGCTGCTGTAGGGCCGGCGTGTCGTGTAGAAGTCCGACTCGTAGACCATGGCGTGTGTTGTGACTGACTTGCTAGCAGACACGGGCCAAGCCTTGCGAGAGTCTCTTCCTTCCTTGCTGCTGCTGTACGGGCGGCGGACTACGTGTGCTCCCGGTCGTTCGGCGTCGGCGACTGGCGTCCCTCGGCGTCCCTGTAGCCCCTAGTACGCGCCGCGCCCTCGCCTATTTGCGGACCTCACGCCCCTGGAACACTGGTGGGAGGTGCGTGCGTCGTTCCTACCCGCAGTCTATTCGTGACAGCATCTCTGTTCTGCACGAGACGACACCCTCCCTGTGGTCAGCCATCAGTCCTAGGTTAGTTAGTACACTAGCTAACACAAGGTTTTAACAGCCCACATCGTCCAAAATACTACATTTAGGCTATCTTCATTTTTTCTTGACACAAGATTTTAGTAAAAAAAAAATGTTTTTTTTTTTTTTTTTCAATTCAATACGAGAATAGCCACTGATTTTCGGTGAAAATAATTTTGCATTAACTGGTTTTATTACCATATGCGCACATCTGCAGCTGTCACGTGTTTATTTTATCAGCAGCGTCTTTTTTGTGAAGAGGCGTCACATGTTTGGCTGTGAAAATCGTAATGAGGTAATTGTGACACCACCAGTCCTTATTTGCGGGTATAAACAAGTCCCCTAGGGTTAAAAACAGCCAATCACCGACCACGCAGCAGAACTACAGATGTGCTCATAGGGCATTGAATAAATTTGGTGTAAAATTATTTCCTCCAAAAATAATTGGCTCTACTCATTACCTTACCTCATACTACGCACATTACACAGAGTAGCTTCAAAGTCCATGACTCATTTTAAAAAAATTATGTATAGGTGAATGACTGAACACAACGTGACAAATATACATAATGTGAAATACGAACTCTCAAAAAGAATATTTTGAATGGGACGCTGGCACGACAGTATTGAAAATCGCGACAGGGACGTCGTCAATCGTAGTTCCTGAAAATGACGGCGATACAGGTAAAGAAAGCATTTTGCGGTCTGAGATTGCCCGTTCCTCACTGGAAGCAGATAGTAGGAATCTCATAATTCAACAAGATGGCGCCCCTCGACATTTCCACTATAAATAATGTAAGAGGTTACCTGACTGTAACGTTGCCACGTCGCTGGATAAGTCCGTGTAGCGGCCACTGACCTGGCGCTACTCCGGTAGTTACTTCGGTCGCCGATCTTGACGCCTTGTGGTAGTTTCTTGTAGGGTTACATCAAGGATAGGGTGTGTGTTCCACCTCTACCACAGAACATAGAAGACTTGAGACACAGCATCGTTGCAGCTGTTCTTACTGTCAGTCCTGAAACCCAACGGGCTATCGTCATAGTTTCCGCCCGTACAATACCTTAACTGTCTATAATGTTTTTTTTCTTTCGAAATTCGGATCCTAAAGGGGTTAAAAGGCTTACAATGTGATTTGAAAAATACATAACAGCTGTCGAACCCATCGATATGTAGAGTTTCTTTTCACCCTACGACGATGGAAAAAAAAAATCAGAACTTTTTCTAAATTCGAACTCTCAGTGCTGTGATGGAACGAAATATGATTTAAATGTTTTGTCAATTAATCTTTGACTCAATAGGTTATCGTCATGATGTTCACCTTAATTATTTGATACTTATACAAATGTTTAACATGTGATGGCAAAATTATACGATTTTTGATCACTAAATGGGCGAAAAGGCGTAACGTTTGTTTTCTGTTATCCCATGGTATCTACCTAACCAAAGATATCGAGATGTTGTTTGCTTCAGGATGATGTTTAAGGAAATACAAAAAAAAAAAAACTGTATCATATTTGTACTGAGAAAATAACTCTCAATTACCACGGGGGACACGTAGTCTTCGTAAACCTATCAAAGCAGACGATCCGAAAACGGAAGTACGGCCTTAGAGACGTCGTTTGTAGGGAAGTTAACATTCAGCAATTGACTTATATCGTCACGTATTGTTGTACAACCTCTGTGTGCCCAGTCACTGGATATTTTGTTTATTTTTAAAGAACTTTCGATGTACGTGTCATGGCCACGATAGACGAGTATATAACACGTGGTGGGTGACACGTGGCGGGTTATCAGTTGAGACGTCAAAATACGCAGATAGACAAGATTCTGCGCAAAGTCGCAACGTGTAAGGCGACGCACTAGCTATAGAGGCGCGATATGGATATCGTCCAGATACGTTGCCTTACTACGCTTTGTGAAAACACTTTGATATTTAAAATTCTCGAGCCATGGCAATGTCTATGCACTGCGACTATTTTCTCTACAGAACTACATGTTGTTACAAAGTTTCGACACCGTAACAATGTGTATATTTTACAACCGTCGAGAAAAAGTTAACTTATTTAATCAACATGAACAAATATTTCTGCTGTTGTATTATGTTAAGAAGCAATCACGTTTCAGCAAATTAAAGTATTTAAACGTTTTTCTAACCTTTTTCACACAGAAAAATATAAATAATTAATAGATGAAATTATATTTAGAAAATAGTACATTACGTTTAACTTATGATGATGCAATGAATTACTAGACGAGTATAAACAAATGCTAAGTATGACCACAGCACATTCCACACGTGATTTTGCCTCAAAAAATTTTCTTAAATTATAAGTTTAAAGTTGAATTGCATTTAGAAAATTTCGTATTATTACGTTCGCTGGGGTAGCGAGAAGTGTGTAAGAATGTGGTCTACAGACGTAATATGGGTCGAATTTTTGTGACAACTGTAATATTTAAAAATAACAGTGAAGAGGTTTCGTTGCTGATGTGTGCATCCAGCCCTGACAACCAGACTATCTACTAACTGTTTCAATTTAAAATTCAGTGATCAAAGCAAATATCCGCAGAAATGTTTTCCCATATGGCCGTATATCAGCACGCATGATGAACTGATAACGCTTGGTGACGATCGTGTCATGAAAATAAACACTGTGACGCGAATGTATATTCCGTTTTGTGAAATATTGGTGATTGCACTCAAGTACGTTTATTGCGAATGAAAATCAAATAGTACACAATAAAAAAATCGTACTGTTCTTGGCAAAAGCTTGTAAACTAATGTCAAATCATATATCAGTCTGAATACTAGAACAAGAATGTCGCAGGTCATAATAGTGGTCTGAATATTTCAAAATCTATGAGGACGAGCAGGATACATTTTCATGAGCAGAGTGTTTGATATAAAATAAAATATCCTTCGACGGTCTGTCACAGTTTACAAAATAGTTTGTATTACTTATAACAAAAAAATTCTTGGAAACTGGTTGCCAAAAATTTTTTTGCGTCATTTCAAACAATTGTTGTATAATGTACAAGAATTTATTTGCAAATGTACAACTAATACTTGCAAGTATATTAAAAAGTTCGTAAATAAATAAACGTGTTTGTATATTTCCAAGCTTTCCCTGTAAAGTTTACAACATTTTTGCAAAATTACGAAAAGATTTTTTTGAAACTAGTTACCAAAGAATATTTTTGTACAAGTGCAATTTTTTCTTTAACTTTGTGTTATACAAGTTTTGTAAAAGTGTGATCAAGCGAACAAAACAATAACGCAAAACTGTTTAATTTTATTCTTAATTACGTACACAATATTTCGTTGGTGCAGCAACGTTGGGGGCACATTACAGATAAGTTGAGGTAGTTTTGTACAAACTAATCACATTGAAATATTAACTTCTGTATGTTTTATTGTTTATGTTACGTTTTATATCAGTAATATTAAGTACGTAATATTTAAATATTTCAACAAGTTCATCGAAACCAATTGTTCAGAATAATTTAAACAATGACACAGTAAACATGACGTAAGCAAGCCGGCCTTCGTAGCGTAGTAAGTTAAGCGCCGGTAAAATGTTCCAGTGGTCCTGGGCTAGAATCCCGGCTTGGGAATGTACTGTACGTTGTGTTGTGCTTTCATCTCACTTCACCCTCGTAGACTTTTAAGAATCCTCACCATTCTTATGAGAAGTGGTTCCGTACATATTTTTAGTTAGTTTGCATGTCTTTGCCTGTCTGTTACAGATATATATCTAATTAATTAACATGTTTTACAATTGAATTTAAATATACAACAATTACACTAGCTGCCTCCCCCCCCCCTTTTTTTTTCCGGATTCGCTGACCTTGTGCATAGCATTGGTTAAGTGAAGTTATATAAGAATCTGTTTTCAAGGGGATTAACTAAAAGCTAGAAAGTAGTTATGAAATAATGTTTAAATATCATGTCCTGTTCCTTTTAGAACGCGTATTCATTTTTTTAAGAAAAGTCAGTTTGCAATCAAAAATATTGCAGGGATAAAAATAACCTTGCAATCTGTAAAACAAAAAAAAAATAATTTGGTGGTGGGTCTAATCAGGATATATGTTGGACATACTACCGTGATATATATTCCTTTCATATGGTTGTTTTAGTTGTCTATAATAATGTACACGATTAAATATATTATTATTTTATGTTCCCTATAAATTAAATATTAATAATACCCCAAAACACCACCAGTGGACTGCAGGCCACAAACATTGTGTATGTATGTGTATATGTTTGTATGTATATATATATATGTAATATATAATATTCATATATATATATATATACAAAAATATACAATATATATTATAAATACATATATTGGAATTGGTAAATAGTTCAAAAGTTATTTTACTCCCCTTGTTACAAGTTATCACATTTTCTTAATATTTTCACTCTCGAAATTTAATTAATTGTAACTTAGACTTACAATTACGCATTTCTTCTTATTGGTTTGCTGTGGAAGGAGTATGAGTCTCTAGTACAGAGGCAGAATGTGCGACATCATTAACATCTTTATAAGTAACATTAATTGGAGATAACAATTTAGTACCAAAGCTACAAATGTTAATGTAAAAATGTAATTTAAATTAAAGGGATATTATTTAGCATTTGAAACTGATGGTTGTTGTGACTGTGGGGCATTAATTAAAACACTGGATTGCCGTCAACAACCTCCTCGCAACCTATCACCATATCACCGCAAGTGAACACATCACTATCAAATTCACTACTAAGACGTAGATTTACTGGCACAAGACTCTCTACCTGATGAAGAAAAATCGGCTCAGGTGCTGGACCACACCGTACAGCCATCCTTGCTTTCCACTCAATGGTCTTCACTTACCAGGCCTTCAATTTTATATAGTTCCAGCAATTTTTAGCTGTGGCCCACTTCTGGCACACGTGCTTCCACAGCTGTTGAAATGTATACTTATAATTTTTCTTCCTAGCATCTACACTGTCTGTTACTGTATTTTATATTAAATTTTTATATTTTTTACGAAGTCAGAAGGATTTCTTTTTCCAGAACTGTCACCGGCGCATTCCATTTCGCTATGTAAAAATACAAAACAATATATACAGTAGACAATCTCCGAAAACATGCAATTAAACATCATTTACTGTTATTAAAAGTGGCAACCTAACATAATTATTTTGTACGGTTACATGTTTTGTTTAAAAGGTATGTGAACGTGGTAATTTATATGTCACACGTGGCAACAATACGAATATGGCGAAATAAATTTCAAATAAATAGAATATTCAGTTGTCAACTTGCATTGTGGGATTTCGTGCTGGCAACTTCTTAGCGAATATAAAGTCAAAACTTTGAAAAGTTTACTTTACCCAAGTCTAACTTTGTCATAGTACCGACTGTGAAACGAACTTTCAGCAAAGTTAAGCTTTAGGTAGGAAGTTAGACTTTGTAAAGTACCTGTGAAAGTCTCGTTCATGAATAACAGCCTCAAATATCTGTAAAGTAATATCACGAATTTTTTAATTTCGACGCCTAAGGAAGTAAAAAGAGGTAAGAAGTGGTGAAAAGAGTTTTCAATTAATCGTCTATATACCTTCAGTCTAGAGGGCTACTATCATGTTTTTCACGTCCATGAGACACCAGTAAAACAGTCTTAAACGTGATTAAAAGTTTTTTTTTTTAATTTAATTTCTTAAAATACGAAAATAGCTGGATTGTGTTTTAGGTAAATCCTGTATATATATACAGGATGTCCCGAAAATACCTTCCGATATTTATACAGGTTGTAGTATGCAACAAAAGAAGATGAAAACATGCTGTGCACTGTTCACCTAAACTTAATATTAAGGGCGTTATGACGAGTTTAAGATGAACGTTCAAAACCGTATTTTCCCAGAAACTACGCCACATACAAAAACAATGTTGTCAGCATTGGTTAATGTTATTGGGATCGTCAAACCAACAGCATATGGTGCTAGATACCTTGCCACCCTAAGGATGGAAGGTATCACGCACATTATTATATTGGTTTGACGATCCCAATAACATTAAACAATGCTGACAATATTGTTTTTGTATGTGGCGTAGTTTCCCATATTTTGATGAAAGTCCGGTTCTAAACGTTCATCTTTAGCTGGTCATAACGCCCTTAATATTAAGTTTAGGTGAACAGTGCACATGTTTTCGTATTCTTTTGTTGCATACTACAACCTGTGTAAATATCGGAAGGAATTTTTTTGGGACAGCCTGTATATCGTACACGTAGAGATACAGAGATTATTTTCGCTTCAGAATGTTTAATTCGTAAATAGATACAAAAATACTTAAAGATTTTTTTTAAATTCGAACTCCCAATGCTGTAAAAGGGTGATATACATTTTGCAATTAATCGCCTATTTAGTTTGGACTCAACGGGTTATAGTCGTGTTTTTCACTTCAGTTGGATAATTTGTACATTAATGATAAATACGTGAAATTAAGATAGTTCGACCCATAAATGGACAAAACGGCGTAATATTGGTTTTAGATCAGCACGCGATATCTATATATGTTACCAGTAGAGAAATTGAGTTATTGTTTGCGTCAGAGATATGCGTACATACACACCCAACATAACGTCATATATTTTTTTAATGTGCAATTATTAGGTGAGTGGGAAACTTACTTTGAAAAACCTTAAATGCAGACGATCCAAACAGGCAAATTTGACCAGTGATAAATAACTTATACGGGAGTTTCATTCTGCAATTGCAAAGGGACGTGTTGCTGTAAAATGTTTGTGCGCCTAGGGAATGAGTATCTCATTTATTAATTTACTTTGTTTTCTTGAACACTTTCCACGTAACGCAGTTGTTTGTGGCTCCGGAAAAAATATTGTAAGACAATAACTACGGGAAACTACAACCTTTTGACATTGTTCAAGTACGAGACATATTGCTAACGACGTGAGCTGGAAACAGTAGCAAAATTGTTCGTATGAACATAGAGTCAATATGGAACGGTTGTCGCGATAGCCCCATTTGAATGTAAAATTGCTGTTAATATTTTATTTGCAATTATGTTCCTCCTTTCAGTGACAGGTCATGTCTAGAGATGGTGAAATTTCGCGAATTCAATAACCTGCGTGCTAGAATCAAATATCCTATACATACTTAAGTCCCGACCGTTTGTCCACTAGCTGCTACTCAATGGAACAGCAGGCAATAAACAAATAGACAGGGCTTGAGTATGCACAGGATTGATCCTAACATGCAGGTCATTGAATTCGTGAAATTTCACCATCTCTAGCCATGTCACAATCAAGATGGCAGTGTGTTACATACACAGCTAACCGACTAATGTATACTGTGAACTTGAACGATGGTGTTTGACACGACATGAAACAAAATGGTTGTGCACTGTAATCTTGCATTAACAGCTACGAAAAAAAAAATATCTGTGTGTTATACATTATGTATTACAATTTCCTTGTAACTGAAACGAGGAAAATACCTAAAAATAAAACAATAACAGTGATTTTAGAGTTTATCATTGTTAACATTGAAAAGGGGCAATCTGGACAACCGTCCAATATTGACTCCATGATCATAAGAATTTCTTTGAGCACAATGACCAGTACTATCACCTCCCGGAATATTGCCCTTTCCTCCCGAGACATGCTGTATATCATCTCATTTCTACGTTGGTAATAAACATTTGCTACATTTACCAAATGACATTCTTTAAGACTAATGGATATTACGAACATGCGTTGCTGCCTAACAAAAAACTTAACAAAAAATTTATGATGATTATTATTACTATGCCGGATTAATTAAGTGCGACTGTTCGAAAAAAAAATCATTAACTTCTGTATCAGGTACTTGACTTTATAATTTCCATAAGGAGAAAGCAAGTAAGTGCAGGTTACTATCTTGAGTTTTCCCATACAACTGGTTAGTACATTCTGAATTAGGGCAGCCTGAAGAAGCCGTTTTTAGCTATGTTGTAGGCTTTCGAAACAGTATTTTCAGTTTTTAAGGTGTCTCATCAATGACAATTCGACCTTGTCCGAAGAGTGTTTTCTTTTCGTGCATTGACACAATGAGAACACCTGGAATAGTTTCGTAAAGAAAAACGTATTTCCCTGTGTATTACAACGCATTCGAAACGTAGGACTACGGTAGACGACACCCTTTAGGTTAAAATTCACGTGTCGCCGGTTGAAACGGTATTGGCCTTACAGGAACACACGACAATGGCTTGCGAATGGCTGCGTCGTGCGCCACGAGCTTTCCCACAAGTGTTAGACAACATGTGCGGTGTTACGTGAGGTTGCAGGGATGCACTTCGAACATGTGTTGTATATGTGAGCCGTTCAGGTCGTCGCCTGCGTCAACGTATGTTGCACGTCCGAGGCCTAGAAGTGCGGGAAGCGATAAGGACGGCACAGCACGCGCATCACACTCTCCTTAGCCTCTAGGCGAAAGTCACTAATGCTGAAATTTGAAAGAAAAATTTAAAAATTTCAACAATTTTTATAATACATATATATATTTACATATATATTGTTTTTATATGTGTCAAGTTATAGCCTACAATATTGTTATACACTGTGAACTTTTTCGGTTTGGTATGTCAGTTGGTTTTAGTGGCGTACATAAAACCGTAAAGTGCAAATTTTAAGGTTTAAGAGTCACTACGCAAAAACTATGAGAGGTACAAACATTTCCTAAGAAGAAGATTTAGTCACAATTTATGTTTAAAATAAGAAAAAAATATCTGGTACAAATATAAAAATAAGAAATGATGTTGAAAACTAATGTAGTCTGTGCCTTTAGGCTGGCTGAAGTGGGTCAACAAGAGCGTGAACGAACATTGCAGGAATAAATTGTACTTGGAGGTCAAGACTCAAGACCTTTAAGTAGAATTTATTCATTCAATATAATAGGTAATTTAACAAACTGGTAAAATGAGTGGGTGAATAAGTTGGTTATAGTATTAAATATTTATCTTTAAGGTTATGTATTAGCTCTGAAGGTCTAAATGACGCTATTGTAAGGGAGTATTACCAGTTACAAACACTACCAGAGTTATCTTGTGGATTAAAGAACTCAACATTTTTAACAGTAATGTATCTTAAAGCAATTATAGCTTGATGATGAAAGTTGAAAATGTTGTACAGTCCCTACGATGTTTGGTACGTACTTTTTTAATCGTTTCCATTTTGGTTTACTTCATTAATTTGTCTTATTTTTATGTAGTGTTTATTTAGGCTACAAAGATGGTATTTTAATTTGATGCAATCCAAGATTAACACTATAAAAATTTAGAGCAAGTTCTATAGCGGGCTAGGGAGATAAATGTTGGATATACTATTTTGTCAGTTTCAATATGTTTTGCCAAAAGGTAAAATATTTAGTTAATGGCTTAGATACTAGCTCAGTTGATCTAGATAAGGAAAATATTCGTGCAGTTATACAATATAATATCCCAAATGATAAAGAAAGTTTGCAGCGTTTTTAGGAAATACAAATTACTTAGGAAGTTATATTTCAAGTTTTTAAGATATAAGATCTTCGCTAAGATGGTTGTTGAAGATAAATGTAGTTTTTAATTGGATTAATAGTGTCCACGGAGAAAGTGTAAGAATGTTAAGAAAGTAACTACCTCAGTTCACTGCTGGCCACATTTGATTATGATATTCCTATTGTGATTCAGACGGAGAGTAGCAAGCATGCTATTGGCTCGGTGTTCTTACAAAATAAGAAACTAGTACAGTAGGCTATGCACCTAAATGTTTTACTGAACGAGAGCGAAGGAATGGACAAGTAGGTAAAAAAATTTTAGCTGTATAGTGTGCGTGTAAGATTTTTCATTAATGTGTGTATCAACGGAAAATAATTGTGCAAACCAATCACCAGGCCTTAGTTGCTTTGTACAAAAACCCTACTCACCAAGTTCAGTCAGTTAGGTTACAAAAATAATATTGAAGCTGCCTATTTATGACAATGAATGACAGCGTATCCCTGGAAAATAAATGCTTATAGCTGATGCCGTTAGTAGCACAGTTTCTAAAGAGACTGGTTAGACAGCTATAGTAGTTTTAACTGTGTGATTCATTTCATAAATGTATATGATAATTTAAAAATAGTTTTGAGTCAAGATACTAATAGTAATGACATTTTGCCATTATTAAATAATTACTATCAATTTGGTTGTGTACGGTACCAAATGTTTTGGGTAGATTTTATAGGTTGAGAGGGGAAATTTATTACTAAGATATCTTACTCATCTATCAAAATTAAATTATTTTTCCTAAAAGATCTAGAGAAAACATTTTGCTAGGAGTTCATGAAACACATCAAAGACATTAGCAAGAGCGAACTTTTTATTTTTGCATGGTTTATAAGAAGTTGTAAATAGATTGTTGAAAAGTGTAAGATGTGTGAAAAATATTCTGAAAATATTTACACACATAGAATGATCAAAGTACTATTCCGAATCGTAAGGAGTGATATTTTGCAATATGGTAATCCGGAGTAATTTGATATTTATGATTTTTACTACAAATTATTAGAAATGGTATAGTTAAATTCGTAAAGAGCTGAATCTGTAAAAGCAGTTTCTTTTTTTTTTTTTTAATATTTTCTTAGTATGTCAAATATCTTACAAAAAAATTAAAGCTGATAATAAGCCGTACGATTCCTTGTCTTTTAAAAATGGAAGTAATTACTTTAAGTTCCGAGTATCCTCTGAGTAACGGGCTTGCTGAGAAAGACGTTTAATATACAAAAATAAAAAAGGTAAAACAATGTCAGTCAATAGAATTAGATTTAATATTGCATGAATGTCGTGATACTCCTGTGTTAATATCTTATGTGACACCGACACAATTGGTGTTTAGTCATATAATAAGCACCTGTCTCTCCATAAATGATAAGCTTTTGCAACCTAAAGTATTGTTGAACTTTTCAATAATACCAAATGAGGAGATAATTACTATACACTGTATTATGATAATAATGTTAATACAAAAGAAATCTTTTAGAATGAAAACCAAGCAGTTGTACATAAAAAATAAATTTATTCCTGCAAAAATTGTTGGAAAACATTCAACTCCCTCGTTCACATTTAATTCAAGATAGATTTGGTAGAATCAAGAGAAGGAAAGATACGCATATCAAAAGTTGACATGCGAGGAGATGGGATAACAGTGATGTAATGCTGACGTTCCTGAAAGTCGTTGTTCTGACAAGAACTTCGTAGTAACGAGCCTGTTGTAAATGCTGTAATTATGAAAATAATTCTAGTTAAAGAGCTTTTAACAGAGTAAAATATGAACCAAGATATTTTGATGATTATGTACAATAGTACCATGTAGTTTTCATTTAATTTATTTCAACCTGACATTTATAAACGGGAAGATGTATATTCTATGATTATACCTAAGTGCCATGTATGACAATGCGTATTCCTTGAAAGTTGGAGTACTGTAACTGAGAAGTCAGTTGGTGGACAAGGTGATGAGAACAAAGCGTCTAGAGTATTAACTGACTTTTATGTTACTACAGTGGACACATGTGTTATATACCACCCATACAATGTGCTACCACTAACACCCGAACATCCTGTACGCTTAGACAACGTGCGTTTTTGCTTATTGGTTTGCTTTTAATAGCTTGAATGTGATCTGAGTGGAGTACTTCAGCTGCACGTTTGTGCTCATCAGCTTTCTTCAGCACTTGCCATTGTTTGTTCCAAAGTGTACTGTATATTAGTAGCCTTCACCACCTTGTATCCCAAATCAACGAAAGCAGTGAGCGTTATGACTTAGAACACGACATAAGTAAAACAAACTGTATGGTCACCAGCAAGAAAGACATACCTAACTGTCATCTAATTATGGTAAAATTATCGAACAAATAAAAACAAGCCCATATCAGAAAAATAACATTAACAACCAAATGGCTACCTATCAATAAATTAATGTTCGTCTAGAGACACTAATGTCCGAGGTGTACACAAGACGGAGAGCAGTAAGGGCGATCATTGCACTCGCGTTGGTTACAACATATCCTCTACGCGCGAAGTGCAGCCTTTCTGTTATCGACTAGCCTCTATGAGACTCACAGAAAAGCTGGTTGCAGTGGCTACAAAATATTGGCCAATTTAGTTCCTACCAAGTACTTTTGTCGTGAAAACTAAATATTGTAACAACTTTGCTGACCTGGGCGCAGCCAGATTCGCTTGGGATGGAGGGTTTATGTAATTAAATAAAATTACTTAAATAAGGGTTCTAAATGTATTATACACTCTACAAAACACTCGACAATAATTACACAACACTTGCGATCCACTCTCTCTCTCTCTCTCTCTCTCTCTCTCTCTCTCTCTCAATAAACTATACAGATAGTATATACAGATTACCTAACTAACAGTCTAATTTACTAATCTAATACTGGCTGATTAAATGTCTATCTCGCTCAGTTCTCCAGTCGCACAGTCTCTATATAGGAATGACTCGCCAATCACCACTACATACAGTTAAAACAGTTCGTCCACTTACGCTTACTCACAACACTTCAGGAAAGTCACATTTGTGCACAGTAGAACAGCCTCTTCTTCATTCGCTGGTCTCCCTCGTTCGCTCGCCGCGCACACTCACTGGCTAATTGTCGAACAGACTCTTCCGCGGCTCTCAACGAACCTGCTTATATTGCACTTGCGTCGAGGACCAGAATATTCTCTAAGTTTGCCAACAGGGTAGGGTGACGTAAGTTGAACCTTCCCGACGTTTCGGTAACACTCAGTCACGTCCAAGCTGAATGCCTGTTAAATGGTGATGGTCAGGTGCCCACTCATTCAAATGGCTATTGATGTCAGTCCTGGTCTGTGACGTCAGTCTGTCTCAGCAGGTTGGGCGCCAGGAGCAGGCAGCTTTGGTAAGGGGGGCCGCATTCCAGCACCTAGCAGCCTGGGCAGTACGTAGCTAGTGGTGGTTGCAGGGAGGGGGGAGGCGCGGCCCTTCAGTCGCGTGCCTGAGCGAGTCACTGGCTCGTTACAATATTTTGTTGATGAATACAAAATAACAGACTTAACAAAAAAATGTTGTTGCTGCAAAATATTTGTTGTATATCACAAAATTATTTGGTAGGAACTACATTGACAACATATTGTGTAGCCACTACAAGACTGGTTTTTCTGTGTATCATTGCCGATTTAATGTTATGTTTAATGTAAATAATGTTGCGTGTTTTTTTGTGCTTTAAATGACTGGTAACTGTGTTTTCCTGCCTTGAATTGACGCATTAATGCATGTTTCCTAATTAAATGAACATTGGAAACACAGCTAGTAGAAAAAAAGAACAAGTTTCGACAAGAAGATGGTAGCTACAGAAAATGGGATCCAACGATGTTGCTTGGTTTTTAAATGACAGCTATATTACCGAAGTTTTAAATACAGTATGGTGGTCAGGACATACGGCCACCTTAAACGCGGTCCCTGCCACGCTCTTCGATGGCATTTTTAATGTACAGGAAAATACATTATGTTAACTAAACTATTCCACATAATGTGCCCACTGTGATAATATTCCAAAGTAAAACACAGCAGACAAGGGCGAAATGTCATTGTTAAAAGCCCACACTCATTACAAACAGTTTCTAAGCCCTCCAACATAGCTAAAAGCTGACTATTCAGACTGCCGTACTTAAAAAACGTGTACTGAACTTTTCTACACACGTTCCACCAATACAATTATATGGTAACTGCTAAGTCTCACAGTAATAATGGGTCGGCGGGAATCTTGCACACTACTTCAGCGCTTGGCTCGTTGTGGCAATGCGGCATATGATGCGCGCTTCAAGGTCGCTCTTATATCTCCTTCACTACTGAGCCTGTAACGCACAGGTAGGCGGTGCACTTAAGATGGCCGAGCGGTGTGTAGAGCTTCGGCCGACATAAGTTTATTCAAAAGCCACTGAAAGTACTTGGGAATAGCATTTTGAAAAATACCACACGCGTTTATGACCTTTTCAGGCTCTTAAAGCATGCATCTTCGCGGCCGCAAATGACGATAACGTTTTTTTTTTTTTTGCAGTCCTTTTCCTGCATTGTACTGTTGGTTCAGAATATTTAAAAAGATATAGGCGAGCAACATGCATTTGCATAATAAACTTGAATCAGAGAGAAATGAACCTCTACGGTGAAATTCCAGTACTGTCGGGGGAAAATTAGCAATTCAAGTTTACACCGGTCATAAATCACGCGTTTTATACCGAACAAATTATATATTAAGTATGCTGTGATATCTAAAGAGTAAATTATTTAACTGGTTACAGCATTATAATATGCCTGAAACGCTGATGACCGATGCCATGAACTAATGTCAGGCGCAGTACATTTCCCCTCCCTGTGGCCCACGGGAGCTCTCCCCACACGCGTCCATGGAATGGAAGAGAATGGACTGGGTAAACTTAATTCAACTGAATTTTTAAATCTTAACTTGCGAACACTCCGGAATCCGCAGTTGGCTGGCAGAAATCTTCCATCAGAAACACCAGAACTAGCATCTCGCACATTTTTACTTAGTCGATTTCGCCCTGTATTTGAAGGACCATTTACCGAATTTTTGTTCCGTGAAGTTAGCGAAACAGTGCTGATTGCTTTGGTGACCAAATGCTACTAATTTAAAAATAATTTGCACTTGTTCTCAGTCACTTTCACTTGCCTGATTTCTACGGTTTTGTCAGTCAGAAACAGATTGTTTACTGGAATTACAGTGATAATCATTTGCACTGATTGTAATCAGTGATTGGGATTTAGAGTGTTTCTTAAGTATTACGGCATAAGATGATAGGGTTACCACTGGATGTCTCATAGAGGGTAGTTGTCGGCGAGAGGATAGCACACTAGTTCAGTCACTTGCGTCTAGAGGCTAGGGTGAGGTGTGATTATCATGCTATATGTCGCGCTTAGAGCTCTGCACTTTTTGGACTCGAACGCTCAACAGCAAAACTCTGCACATAGATACGACAGCTCCTACAAACTGAAAGAGGGGAGTAAGGGGGTGAGACCCCGAGGGGGTGGAGTGTTCGAGACTTGACGCAACTTGGCAGAAGCTGCTACGTCTCTGGCAACACGCGGATATTTGCGTCATCCCTGCCCTGGGCTAGTTTCGCAGTGCATGCGTGTGAGAGGCTAAAATTAACCTGGCAGCCGTTGGTCGACCAAGCCTGCTGGGAAGTGTGACGTAGTGATATCCTCCCCTCCTCCCTCCTGCATGTGTGTGAGGGTCGTGGGTTCAACCTGTGCCGCGTCACCGATGTCTTAAACCGTCCTAGTCGAGGCATTGCAACTGACGTCATAGCGCACAGGCTTCTTTCGTGGTGAGTGTGGTCACCAAGATAACCTCACACAGCCGTCAGCTTTCTATATTACCTCGCCTTCTATGACGTTCCCGAAGCACGTATATAGTTTGTAGTCGTAGTCGTTCACTTCAGAGGGTATGGAAATGTTCGATGTCGAGCGGACGGCTTGAATACTCAAACGTCAATAAAATCTGAAGTACTGATCAAAATTCGATGAGGTTTTTTCGCGAGTAGATATTTTATCAGCAACGTTTATTCATATAGCACTACGCGGTACTATACTTTACTTTTGAGTAAATAATTAAAAACTCTATTTAGAAATAATAGGCCTTGAAACCACGAAATCTACAAAAATTGAAATCTGTCATTTTATAAATTTTAATATGACAATATCTAGGCCTCTACGATAACCTAATTTCAAAATTACTTGCGTTTTGATTTGAAAATAATTTTACTATCCAATAATCCCTGCGTCTTAGGCCTATAACTTTGGGAGAGAGTAAAATTGTGGGACAGTACAGACGTGTTGTTGAATGCAATGTCGCAGGAGATCTCCATAAGTGACTGACAACACTACACCTACGACGAGCACCTGGGAGGTCTGTCGAGACTTTGAGTGTCTACCACCACCGTCGTCGAGGACTACGTTTTATTATGGTAAGAAAAACTCGCGTAGCGAAGCACGATACACGTATATGGCTGTCACCACATTAGCTGTTAGAAGGTATCTCTAGCTCCCGACTGTAGTAGCTGGCGAACGTGTAGGATTTCTGGGATTGTAGGAATGTAAAATTATGGACAGTTCCAATGAACATCTCTCATAAGCTTACATTTTGCCGTGGTCACCAGCTATCTAGTGGTACACTTACGTAGCTAGCTAGGTGAGGTAGTAATTTGTTGTTCGCTATATATTTTCAATTACACTCACCTCCCGTGTATAAAAACAGGAAAATATGAGTTTCAAGATTATGTTTTATTATTGAGTTAATTGGTTATCTGGCGCCCTCTATCCCATTCCCCGAAATTTTACTCACACATTAAGACTTGTTTGATATTTTATGCTGATTCCAGAGAAGTTAGTAACCATGGTAATTTTATTATATAATAGGATGTTCGTGAGTGTAGTAATGCCCATACAGTAGAGGAATAATAAACAAAACATTTTCCTACGACTTTTAAATGCAGCGTTACAAAGGGAGTCCCGAAAAACCCGCATAATAAGCACACCACGTCAATCCTGGGCTAACTTAGGGACGAAAAAGTAAAAGGCAAAACGTTCTACGATGACGTTTTATATGCACATTGTATCAACGCTGCACGGAGATAGTCCCCTCTTGCGCCACACGCCCAGGTATTATTTTATGCATGTTAAGTAATCGTAGAATCATGTTTGGAATGCTCGGAATTTTAACCTCCGCCCATTATATACAGCTCAGAAAATTAGTATTAAGATAAGTAAGATACATGTGAAGCGCAAGAGGGGACTAACTACAGCGCTATGTTGCCACATTGTGCATATACAACATACAACATTTTGCCTCTAACATCTTCGTGTCCGATTTAACCCAGGATTCTGGTTTTGTGCTCAGTATGTGTTTGTTTCTGGACATTCTTTCTGTGTTTAAAAGTAGACAGAAGCAGTCTAACATGCTTGGACGCACAGGGTCTATCTAGGATAGGCCTACTGAAGTGTGGACAGTGTTACTGCGAACAAATGAACTTTTTTGACAGAACTGCTGGCATTTTTTTTTTCGCTTTTTTTTTTTGTACATTACCATTTCGTTTCCAGGGTTTTCTATACTGCCATAATTGGTTTTCCTTTATTCAGTTATTTAATACACTGTCTTACGACATTAAAATATTTACTATAGTTTTCAAAATGATTATTTCCAGCGGTTAAACGACGTGCCCTCCATCTCAGTACAGACTATACCAAGCATGTTCGATCCAGCGATAGTGTGACTGATCTAAGTTCATGACGTGCTCGCGGTTCCAATTGTTTGCCCCAGTGGGAAGGGGGTGACTTTCTCCCAACTGGTTTACCAACCATATTACAGGGGAAGACTGTGCTTTATCCTAGAAGGAACAACCATCCCAACCCTAGACCGTTAAAACAATACTAATCTTAAAGACAACAGAAAATCGCAAGTTGGAGAACAGTGTAGTAGCCTGCGGCTTTGATGACATAAGGATGGTTTCGTAGTATTTTTTAAGACAAGTCATGGGGCCACTTTTGTCGCAGTGGCTAGAGAACTCGCCTCCCACCAAGGCGGTCCGGGTTCAATTCCCCGCAGGGTCGGTCTCCGAATGTTCGCATGTAGGAATCGTGCAGACGATGCCGCTGGTCAGCGGGTTTTCTCGAGGATCTCCCGTTACCCCCAGCCCGTTCACTCCGGCGGCGCTGCTCCATAGGGCATACTCACGTCAAGTTACCCCTCACCAGCCCTAAAGACCTGCATGTTAAGTGCAGACTAAAATATCTTCAATTTAAAGACGAATAACAAATATACAGTAGCGGCGCACCAGAGTTATCACTGGCCCAGTCAGATGAGGACCCGTCAATAACGACAGAAGACCGTCAGATGTATATATGGACCTGTTATATTGAAACCTAGCAAACTGTCAATTTTTCTCGCAGTAAAACAGTATCCCTTACTACTTAAATATCTTCCTTACATAAGAGGAAATAGTTAGTAATACAGTTAGACAAAAATGAGGTATACTGAAAATATTTATAAACTTATTGCATAAACAGGGGTTGTCATAATGAATACAACTACCTCCCTTATTGAAACCAGCCAATAATATTATTTTAAGAAACACTACCCTGGAAACACACTGTTGCCAAATTTATGTACACCTTATTCTAAGACACGTCGTGCGACTTGTTCTCACCCAAATGAATACTTTAGAAAGATTGCTTAGCTGAGGTTCGTATTTCGACATATACTGTATCCTTCTGATCATATGTTCAAGTCGTCGTTGAGCCAGGAGAATACATGTACGTGAATTTCTGGGATTTAATCTAGGTCAGGTTGAACGACAATAACTTATACCACACTGTCATTTCTGTAATAGGGCGACGGTTGTCTTGACACGCCTTTGACAACTTCTAGCCAGTATCTAATAAGGAAATTGTTGTGGGTCAAACATTACTACACTTGAACAAAATGGAAAAATCACTGTGTAGAAGTTCATAGTTCTTTGCTGCAGCTGCTACATCACACTACCCACTGACCCCGTCTGTCAATACCTGCTGTCCAGCAGTCTCCCTCCTCTCTTCTGGAGGGGTTGAGGGTGTCTAACCGGTCAGCAATCTCGCCCGGCACAAGGCAAAACCAGTCTGTATAGTCAGGCTCACAAAATATGTTTCTTCCATACACTGTCCCAACACTATGACAAATCGCACAATACTAAACATTCTCCGCCCCTTTGAAACACTTGTTTCAGACATTAAGAAAAAAATCAAATCATTTACAGGGTACAAAGAAACAACGAATCTATAAATAAATGATCATCAGTAATGATCAGCAGTGACACTATTCAACAGGTAATATGACAAGTTTATGAACAGGTCTTTTTTGCATGCCTGAGAAGGTCTTCACATTAACCACTCTGACCAAGCCATCATCACCAGGAAAGGTTTCTGTGACAACTGCAAGTCTCCATTCTAGCGGGGGTAAGTTTTCTTCTTCCACCAAGACTACAATCCCTGGGTTGATGTTTGATGTTGGTTCCTTCCATTTGTTTCTTTGTTGTAGTGAATTCAGGTAATCTTTTGACCACCGGATCCATATCTGGTGAGTTGTATGTTGAACTTGCTGCCACTTGGACAGCAGTTTCATCGGCACATCAGACAAACCAGGCTCAGAAAAGGACATGAGTGGGCCATCAATTATAAAATGCCCAGGACTGAGGTAGCTAGGATCATTAGGGTCATTTGATAAGACTGGTAATGGTCTAGAGTTCAGGCATGCCTCTATCCGAGAAAGTAATGTGGTCAATTCTTCGAAGGTGAAAAGGGATTTTCCTGCACCCTGCCCAGATGGTGCTTCAGAGATTGTACACCTGCCTCCCATAAACCACCGAATTGGGTAGCACTGGGTGGTATGAAATGCCATGTGATGTTTTCCGAAGCTATAAATGTATTTAATTCTTGGCTGAAGTCATAAGAGTCGTTTGAGCTGTTGTAGTTCCTTGTTGTCGCCAACGAAGTTAGTTGCACTGTCGCTGTACATATTTAGAACATGACCACAACTGGCTATAAATCGTCGTAATGCTGTTATAAAAGTATCATAAGTGAGGGAGCTGACCAATTCTAAGTGTACTGCCATTGTGGCCAAACAGACATAAACAGCTATTTAACATTTCACTGTCATTTTGCTTCTGGCCCCACCAGTCTTCAATAACAAAGCCTCATTTTGTACAGCTCGCACACAGGTTTGAAATGCCATGCGCAACTCTTCGACTCTCCGCAGTCCTGTCAACTTGATCGATGGATGGATGTCTTTCATTGTAAATGAATATCTTGATGTAAGCTGTAACTCTTTTCAGATGGGAAAGTGAAGAATGTTGCTTCAACATGATTTGGAAATCATTTATAGCAGATTGTAGGACTACTACAGACATTATTGGAAACGGCTGGTCTGTAAGTTGTCCTTCTTGCACTTGAGTTACAGTTCTAGGCAGCTATTCTGCTTGATATTGAAGCCATGTTGGACCATGCCACCACAGCTGCGAGCTGCTCAGTGTTCTTGGGTCAACCCCTCTGGAGATTAAATCGGCTGGATTGTCTTGCGATCGTATGTGTCTCCACTGACTACCTTATGTCACCTGCTGAATGTAGGTGACTCTGTTTGCAACAAACGTTTTCCCCCTTGTGGCCTCAGAGGTTACCAAGGAAAGAACAATTGTTGAGTCTGTCCATAATGTGGTGCTGGAAATTTGCAGTCCTAGGATAGGTAGTGTTTTGTTTAACATATCTGCAAGAAGTACTGCTGCACATAATGCAAGGCGTGGCAGACTAATTTGTTTGACTGGTGCGACCCGTGATTTTGAGCATAACAACATAACTGAAACATCATTCTCGTCGGAGACTGAGCATACATAAATACAAGCACCATATGCCCTTTCACTGGCATCTGAAAATCCGTGAAGGTGAATCTCACGATTTTTACCCTTGAGTAGTACATGCCATCCAACCTCAATATCCTTTACTGCTGGTAACGTGTTGTAGAGCCTTTGCCACTTGGATAACAATTCCACTGGGAGGGTTTCATCACAGCCCAGCTTATGGGACCAGAGTTGTTGCAAAAATATTTTGTTACATATAGTCACTGGGTTTATTAGTCCCAAGGGATCGAATATGGATGCAACCATGGATGACACTTCACGTTTTGTTCTGACTGTCTGACTGTGATCTTTAACTTCACCATTTGATAATGTTCCCTTTTTGTATGCTATATGAAATGTGTCTGTGGAAGGTTGCCATAGCAAACCAAGTGCCCTCACTTCATCAGAAGCTTTTAAAAAATGTCTTAACTGCATTTCTCTATCTTCAAGGGGAATAGCTTCTAGTATTACTGGATAATTTGAACTAAATTTCCTCAACGAAAATCCTCCAGATCTTAGGAGTTCAATCAACTGTTTTTGTAAATGTAAGGCCTTCTCTACTGTCTCCTCCCCACACAGTGCATCACCAACATGAAAATCTCTTCTTAAAACTTCAGCTGATTCAGGAAATCGATGAGCCTCGTCTTCAGCAAGTTTTTGTAGACACCTGGTTGCCAGGAAAGGTGCTGATGCTGTCCCATATGTCAATGTGTGGAGCTCATAAATCTTCACAGGATGGTCTGTGGAGGTTCTGCACATAATTCTCTGTAAACTAGTGTCAGCTAGATGCACCTTGATCTGTCTATACATTTTCGCAATGTCTGCAGTAAAGACTATAGCATGGGTTCTGAATCGCAAAACTATTGAGAACAAGTCTTGCTAGATGATTGCACCAACTAGTAGGGTGTCATTAAATGATACTCCCAAAGATGTTTTTGCAGAGGCATCGAAAACTACTCTTGAGCTTTAAGTGGTAAGTAGCAAGTGTCTTCCTGGTCCCCAGTGTTCTTCACTTCAGACATGTGACCTAACAACTCATATTCTTGCATGAACTCATTGTATGCCATGCAGAGCTCTGGTTGCTTGTGAAGTCGACCTTCTAGTTGGCACAGCCTTCTGAATGCATGTTCATACGAGCTTCCTAGCTGAATTTCCTTTTGTCTGTGTGGTAATCTGTGTACCTGCTACTAGAATCCCTTGTAATATGGGTTATTAAGTGCTCCTCGCGATGGTTTTCTTCTTTAGAATATGGCACTTGATCAACCTCCTCAATTTCCCAAAACTGTTGTAATCTCTTGTCCAGTATTAAATCTCTTCTAGAGAGCAGAAACTTCAAGGATGATGGGATTTCCTTAACCTTCAACTAGACACGTCCTGACAGAATGCAGCCTAGTTCTGTTTCCTGAAGTACAGGATAGCAGCTTGGCCTTGTTAGTTTGTTTTTTCTCAAAAGATGACCAAACAATTCCGCTCCAATCAGTAAGTCTATTCTTCCGTGTTGATAGAATTTATCGTCAGCTAGCACTATGCTATGAGGAATGTTCCATTATTTTGTGTCAATTGAAACTGCTGGTACATTGTCAGTTATTTTTTGTAATATTGCACAGTTGATATTTGCCTTGAAATTACTAGTGTGTGAATGTAGTTCAATGTTGATGCTATGGGTTGCATGTGCACAAACATCACTGATGCCTTGAATGGGCATTTTATCATATGACCTTTGAAGGTTCAGTGTTGCAGCCAAGGAATCTGTAATATAATTACTCTGTGATGCTGAGTCCAGCAGAGCACGACAGGGATGCAATCTTACGCTGCTGTCTCGTGCCTTTACTATTTCTGTTGAACTTGTGTGCGATCCTTGATGTTGATGTTGCAGTAATTACTCGATGGGCCAGGTTTGACTTCTGTTCTAGTTTTTTCAGGCTCTTGTATTGTAGTACCGTGCCCTTGGTCAGCTGACTAGTTACCTTCATTTGGTTGTAACTCTTGCATTTCTCGATATAATCGTGTGTGGTGTCTTTTGTTGCATTTCCTACAGTTGCTAGACCGACATCTGGATTATTGGTGAGGTGATCGCTATGAAGCACATTACTTGCATTACAAAATGGACAATGATCACCATTAGTCGCAACAAAAGTGTTGGCATGTTTGAATGTACTAGTTGGCCTGGCCTTAAATTTTGCTGTGGTTGTGTTGGTAGAACTAGTGATTCGTAAACCCTGGCTAGATTGAATGAGCTCTAATGCCTGACAACTTTATTCAAGGAATATTAAGAGGTCTTCTAATGAAGGAAAGTCGCAGAATGAAGTTTCATGTTCCCATTCCTTACGAATATTGCTGTCGGTATGATTTAGGAGTATGTGTATGAGATACATTTCATACAGGGGAATGTCAATTTTTAAACTTCTTACAGCATTTAAATTCCGTCTGGCATGGCTGACCAGCTGTCGCAGTTGTGGGCCCGACACCTTCATCACCTTCGGGGGTGCTAGCAATTTTGTTATTTATTTGGCGGCAATGAGCTGAGGATTGTAGTAACGTTGATTCAGTAACTGCCAAGCTACTGAAAAGTTGTCATTTGTGATGGGAAGATTCTGCAACAATTCTTGTGCTTCACCCTTCAGTGACGAGATGAGGTAGTGAAGCTTCTGTACTTCCGGCAGTGTTTTATTGTCAGCAATCAAACCCTTAAATGTGTCCCTGAATTGTATCCATGTTGAAAAGTCGCCAGAAAATGTGGGTAGGTTTAATGCTGGGAGTGGCAGACAGCTATAACCAGAAATAATAGATCGATCAATTTGCCTTCTATTACTGTATTCAGTTTCAGAAATATAATTTGACGATAATGTTTCAAGGCCAGCCTTTACTCGGTAAAACATGTTTTCAAATTCAGCTCTGTGTTCGCTGTGGTCAGTGTCTCCGTTATCCAGTTCTAGCTTTAGCTGAATCTCGTCAAAACGCGACAACAAATCGGGACGTGTATCTAACTTACTTTTTATCTCGCCGATATTCTGTGATTCGCTGTAATTCAAAACAAAGGTCTGCATGCGATTCAGTGAGCCCTTGTAAATGTTTTACTCCTAAACGGGAGCAGACATTAAAAAGCTGCCTGGCAGTTTTGTTTTAAATCGTCTTCTCCATGTTGGGTGATTTTTTCAACGCAGCCAATACTATGTTTTTAGCTAATTACGTAAATAACGAAATTCTGTTTCATTGAAATTTTAGTTGAAACCGTATACATTCTTGCTTTGAAAAAAAATTAACTATCACAACAAAAACCATTTTAAACAAAACTGCCCGACAGAGTCTTGATATCTGTTCTCGTTTAAGTTTAAAAAAATAATTATCACGAAAACATTAGAAACTAAAGAGGGTTGCCTCACGGGCCCTCCTTAGATAGGCGGCGTTATTGTGTGTGAGGAAGAACATCGATAGACCGTTAAGAGCGCCGTTCACCGACGTATATGATGCATTATCGCCTCTCAGGTAGCGTGCCGTGTTTTACTGTATTTTTTTCCCCTGTGGTACATACAGTGGTCACCAAACTATTTTATTTGTGGGCAGCATAGTTCAAAGTCCAACGCATGTTTCTGTTGTTGTGTGTTTTCAATCCTCTTGTTTTGTTTCAAAATACGGCAGTCTGGAAAACCCATTTTTGCTCATTTAGAGGAGCCCGAAAAAGACGTTTCTAATAAAATTGCCGAATTTTTACAACATACAGCGATATAGTTTGAAGTATCTGTTACTTTCGTAGATATACAAATATATTGCTCATTATAAAGAGCTTCGTATAAAAAATAATAGTTGTTCTCATTGCAGTGCATTTGAAGTGCTTTCTAAGCACTGATTCAAATTTTCCACTTATTTCAGTCATGAAACCAAGGGCAATGGTTAACTTTTAAGGGTCACATATGTATAAATGTCGTATATATATATATATGGCCTTGAAGGTCATATTATGTACAGAATGTTTCATAACTTATGTTACAAACTTTGGAAGGTGATTCTTTAGCAAACGTGAGGAATAGATACACAATGCAATTTTCGCCGAACAGAAATTATTAAGGGAGAAATTTACCTTTGAATATCGAATATGAAAAAGGTATTTCGGCAAAATATCGGAAACTGCATGGAGTTAATTTACAATTCCATGCAAAACGGTAAGTGTTCCTGAAAATCTCAGTCAATTTGTTAATTTCCTCAATTTATTCAAACCGGCTATTAAGTTTACCTACGAAACTGAAAATAATGGGAAGAGATATTTTCTAGATATTTTCATATCCAAGGAAAACAACAAGATCACTACTAAAATTTACAGAAAACCCACTTACTAGACAGCTTTAAACCAACAACTCAAAAAGTACAGAAACTGTCATAATAGACACTTTGAAAAAGAAGGCCGATATAATATGCAGTTACCAAAAATGAAAAGCTGATGATGTAAATCACATGAAATAAACTCGCGACAAATGGTCACCATATTTATACCATACAGAAACACATGAAATACACTAAATATTTTTCCAGTTCACAGAAGACAACTGAAAATCCAGTGGGGACACTGGTTATACCATAATTTAAGTTCAAGGTCTCTCTGAGAAAATAACGTCTAGGCAATAACTACGGCCTACAAACAACTTTTCGTTCCGCTTCCACAATCAAAAACATCTTAACTTAAGTGAAATCAGCAACAGAAAAACTGAAAACTCAGAACTGTGTGTACGAAATCCCTTGCGTATGAGGAAGCATGCACATTGGAAATACTGGCAGACCTCTCTCCACCCGCAACAAAGAACACCAAAAGAATACTAAGAAAGGCAAAACCGGAAAATCTACCTGTGAAAAAATCAGCCAACACGGAGAAGATGATTTTAAACAAAACTGTCAGAGAGATTTTTGGTATCTGTTCTCGTTTAGGCGTAAACAATTTATATCGCTAACAAAGCAGAGACTAGAGAGCGTTGTATTAAGCAACATTCGTTAGCAACGGCCTGTATCCAACAATACCATTAGCAAATTGATTTATGTCCTCGATTCATACGTTTAGTAACTGTTGTGCCCGTTTGGTGTAACTATTCATGGTCATTTATTTTTCCCCCTCTCGCTATTTCAGGCGAACGTGCGAAGTTACGAGCTGGACACATATTTGACGCAAGCACAATATTTTCGTAACTACCGTCTCCTGACCCGGCGATATTTCGTCAGCTTTCGCCAACGACACACAGATACGCTCAGCGCGTTGCACAATTATTGTGCCTGTCCTACATGACCCGCAAGTGTGTCGAGGCTAGTATATTAATACTCGAGTTCATCTTCTCGGGTGCGTCGATATAGTTTCATCAACACCACATCCTCCAGATTAAATAGATTGTGTTATACCATAGTGAATTAAACCCAATTTTTAATCCAGAATCATGGAACTTGTTTTCTTTGTCCCTTAATTATATTTGTATGTGACTAAACAGACACGGGCTATGTATATACATATTCATAAATTAGATATGTACACCAACAGTGAAGTTCAGGGCTTCATTATAACCTCTACTTTGATCATTTTGGCGTCAGGCCCTTCAACATAAAGGACTACTAGTAAGTATAAAGTTACGCAGTTTACGTTATTTCCGTTGTATTTTAAGAACTGCCCTAAAGTCACGCATTTTTATCCGCTGCAGGCCATAATACTGGCACGGGCAGGAACGGATCTAGGCTATCCTTCGCTCGGGGCAAGAATTGTGATCCCCCCTCCTTACCCGCCCCTTTTTCCATCAGTCCAATCAAGCCAACAGTAATAAACGTATCTTGCATACGTTGTTTTGCGCCCGCGTTTATAACAGAATAAAGTTTTAGTAGAAATACATGAAACATGTACTTACTAGCTACCATTAGCAGTGTTGTAAGCGTGCATTCTAATTATAACTACTGTATTTATAACATAATATGGTGTTCAAGGTTAATAAAAAATACAAAACTAGTAAAAGCCTAAATATTGGTAGTTATTGTATTTTTTTACACTTATTTTCATTTCAATCTCAAGTAAAAATTTTTTGTACCACCAGCGCTCCTTCTAACCCACCGTCCGGAGCAGTATGCCCCTTGTCCCTATATCCGCCCAAGGGTACGGGCGAGATGGTGCACTTGCCAGAAACAATATCGCCTTTATGGGCATATCATTAAACTGACACACAATGTTTTCGCTGTGGTTGTTCTGTGTGATAATGATATTTAAATCCGAAAGCTGGTTTGGGTCTCAGGAGGAACATGTGGGGCGTGATTATGTGGGAATGAAACTGCGAGGGTTCTCCATTGCCTTTCACAATGTTGTGAGTGGCGTGACTATGCAACATCTAGCCGTAAACCCGTGGAGGTAACTGTACATGTTCCTACCCGGCTGTGAATCGAACCAAGGACACTATACCCACAGGTAGGGGATATAAACATTGATCATGAGGTTGGACTAGCATTCTTTATGTGAATTAAAACAGTGACTACAAGATATTTTTTATGTAAACTATGCCGAGTAGGGAAACAAACGCTTTTTTTTCTTTTTACTAATCAAGTTGATATTTTACACTGTATCTACGTTACTAAGTGTTTTTAAGGGGGGGTATTAAATAAATAGCGCATGGGAAGTGTACCAAAGGACAGGGCATCGTATCCCGAGTGCAGATATTTGACTGGACGCCTGTAGGCACCTGCATATCCCGGTATATGACATGAAATGAAGCCCTACAATGGAGAAGTGACGGAATGAGAAAAGCGGGGGAAATGGGAGATCCCCGAGAAAACCCGCGGGATTACGGCAATGTCCGCCATGTTTCCCACATGTGAAAGTCTGGTGTGAACCGAGGATGGGGTCCGGATCACCTTGGTGGGAGCCGAGCGATCTGACCACTCGGATACCGCGGCCCTGCGGGGGAGGGGTAGTCAGTTTACTTGTGTTTATAGTTAATGAGACATAACATTTATTCAAATTGTATTACCAACATTTTCTCTTCAACAAAGCATAGGATATATTATTGGTTAACTGCTTGAAACTAGTAATTCTGCATGACAAATTAATTAAAGAGTGCATCATTATTTACGTCAAGCAGTTTATCAAGCATATTTCCTATGCTTTGTCGGAGAGAATATGATGATAACGCAAATTGATTAATTTTTTTGGCTCACAAACTGAAAATACAAAAAAAAATTGTCTAACACTCCCCCTTAACAATTTTGAGGTTTGCCCGAAAACATGTTTCTAACAGGCTTACTATACTTTCTAAAACATAGAGGCATATTTTGAGGTATCTGCTATTTTACTTGTAAACTATATTGTTAACAAGTTCTGCAGTTTCTTGAACACAACACGAGTGCCACGCTACAACACCGTTTATATGCCTGGCGTGGATTTATCTAAATTGCGCCATCTGCCTGCGCGTTAGAAGCTCAGAAGCGAAGGAACTGTAGGGATAATCTTGAAGCACTTATCACATGCCGCGTCGCCACAACGAGCCTAGTACTGTATTGGCGTGCAAGATTCCTGCCTATCCAACTTTTGCTATGGGACTTTAAATGGTCATCATATAATTTCATTGGCGGAAAGTCGGCAGCAAAGTTTAGTGCATGTTTCTGTCTAAATTTCTCATACATCTGTTAGTACACTTTTAGGTACATCAGTCTGAAGATGCCATTGTTTTACCTATGTTGGAGGGCTTAGGAACAGTGCTTTTAATGATCGTGATGGTGTTTTCAGCAATGACATTTCGTAGTTCCGTATGTGTATATATATATATATATATATATATATATATATATATATATATATATGTTTCTGTGTATATATGTGTGTGTGTGTGTTTCTAAAACTATGCGACACTATTTCACTGTTCACGTCCAACGTTACATAATCCAATCCGTAAGTTTGTTGACCAAGTAAACATTACCGACGATGTGAGAAGTGTGGAACGAAAAAAAATAAAACCAGCCATTATGGTGCGAAAGAACAGAAACGGAAAATAGATATGAAAAGAAACCATTGGCAGTAGCCACAACATCGATGCGTTAATGTCTAAAAATATATTGAGATTAAAATATATTAGTTTCTACTTGCGTAATAGTCCGACTTATTTTTACGGTTGTAATATTGAACTAAACTTTCAGTATTTTCACAAACAAGCATGAGAATGTCGTACATCCCTAAATACTGACAAGTGTACCAAGAAACTCGTACATTTAACAGTGCGTCAGTAGTTACGTAACTCATGAATCAACCGTACGGACGTGTCGTCCGCTAACCATAATTGCAATAACGAACGTATAGCGTCGTAGATTGTTAATGTAACGTGTGCTAATATTATATATTTGTTGAAACTTTCTTATTAGGTGATTTACTGGTAAATTTATATACACACGACAAATAAAAAAGATCTCAAGATTTCAGTGCACGTCGGTCGGCAGCAGATGAGGGTGTTTGTTTATAATTTTGCTTCGTTTATTCTAAAACTCAGGTAGACTAAGAGTGAACGGAAAATAGCAACATCTACAAACAAACATTATTCCTCATGAAAAGACAAAATTAAACAATTTTCACACTTCAACGCCATTAAATTTTTGGCAACATTCTTTAGTGGCATAAATTTGCAGTAAAGTTTATTGAACTGAAACGTCCGAGTTGAACGTAACTTGTATCATGTTGGCACATTTTGAGGTACGACAGTATGATGAAATGCCCGTTTGCAACAATGTTGGAGGGCTTAGAAATAAGTGTCCCTAATATTCGTTGTGGCGTAAAGCGGCACTGCGCATTTGCATGACGTATATTTCTATCAGTAAGTTGGTGTACTTGACATACGTGGAAGAGTTTTGTAAAAATAACGTATTTTCCTATTCCAAACGCACTGCAATGTCTTTGAAGCGCGTACCCATTATTTCGAATCGTTGAATATTCTACAATTTTTAACCTTAAGAATGCGTGGTAGATAAATATAATCTGAAAACATCAATTGACTTCTACGCTTTCTTCGAAGCCAATATGGATAAAATACTCAATGATAATCCTTAGAAAATGGTGTTTGCCAACATTATGAGTAAATATTTATCCAAAATTACTAATTCGTTACGCGTGATCTCTTGCGCCGCAGTTAAATACACGAGGTTCCGGCGTCAGAGATTCTGCCTCAGAAGTTCGTAACACTGGAAACAATTTTGTTTAAAACGTTGGGTAAAACTATTGTCTAGGATTGCTATTGTTTAATTTTCGCAAGTTGGCTTCAAGAAATCTACAGCTATAGATGAATGCTTTTATCGTTTAATTATGTATCACGCCCTCTTAAGACTCGGCATCAGTCGCATATTTTGTATATTTTTCTATTTCATGAAATTCTGAGCAGAAAAATGTTAAATGCACTATTATATCGTGAATTCTATTTACTCTGAGCTACAGTGCAAGCGTCGCATTTGAACTTTTAACTTATATTCAGGCCGCAATAAGTCGAGCAAATTAAGAATAGAATAAAAAATTCCTGGGCTGATAGCAGCCGAAATATACGTTAGAAATTCAACTACGATGCTTGTGCAGTAGCGCAAAGTAAATATAATTCGCGCTATAATAGCTGATCTCACATTTTTCTCCTACGAATTTCAAAAAAGCGAAAAATAAAATAATTCAATAATGCGACATTTTGACGAGAGTTTGTTTTTATTATTAGCATGTTCCCGTAACTTGCAAATTTTGACTTTGACATGTCGCTATGGGAAGATTATGAGAGCTAAAAAAAAGTTCCACAAGTGTAAAATCCAGTCACCAGTAACGTCTGTAAAACTAACATTATGTCGTACAAATACAAAATTATGCGTTTTTGCCACGTGATCTCCCATAAGACACGAGGTTCGCCTGGACAAGAAATAATTTCAGCTTAAGGCGTCCAAACATCAGCCGAGTAGGATTTCGAAACGTCTAGTTAGCCACGTCACGTCACCCTTAAGGGGGGGGAGGGGGCTCCCTGCAAAATTCTATTTCTTTTAATAATTTCTATATTTGTACGAGAATTCGTTTGTTTTATAGACATACATTATGACTGTTTTTACAGTAATGAAAATTTCCCAGCTTTCATAGTTTTTGTATAATGGCATGCCAAAGCCAAGATTTTCATAAAACGGTTTATATACAAGAAACGAAAACAAACTAATCTAAATTAAAGAATTCCTACTGAATCCACATAGGATACTTTTTTGTGTTTTTAAAAAATTTATTAATTTGAAATAAAAAAATTGTCAAATTTGTGTATTTTTTTAGTACAAACAGTTTCAATGCAATGTTTTATACACGTCCAGTTGTAGCCCACGACGATGTTCGTTAGTGGGAATTATTTCGTTTCTGTAAGTTAATTGGTTTTCGTTTCTTGTATGAACCGTTTTATGCAAATTTTGGGGTTTACTTGCCATTATACAAAAACTACGAAAGCTAGAAAATTTTCATTACTTTAAAATTTGTCAGAATGTATGTCTACAAATCAATCAATATATCGTATAAATATATAAAGATTTTTTAAAGTAATAAAAAAATTTCGTAAGCTCCTAACACGTGCTTAGAATGAGTTTTAATGTGCTGGGAAAAAATGGTTTTTACTAAACAACTTCACCAGTGCGCTCTGTGCTTGTGTATGAAAAGTAAACACACTTCGACCAAGGACGTAACGTTATTGCCAAGACACCATTCCCATTACAAGCACTGTTTCTAAACCCGCCTACATAGATAACAACTGTATTTTAAGACTCCAACGTACTAACCGGATGTCTGTCAAACTCAAATATACAAATGCACTGAACTTGGCTACAGATTTTCCACGAAAAATTATGTTAAAGTGGCGCAGTAAAAAATGTATCGGCAGGTAACTTCCTCGCTAGTTCAGCGCTTGGCTCGTGTGTCGATGTGGCATTTGATATACGCTAGACGTTTGTTCTTATAGCTCCGTCACTTCTGAGCATCTAACACGCAGGTAGGCGGCGCCCTTAATATAACTGCCTCATACAGGCACATGGACTGGCTTCATTACTTTAACAAATATCCACAATATATGTCTACAAAACGAACCATTACACATACAAATATATTATTGTTTTTTAAACAAATACTTTTGGTTATTTTCACTTTAAGGGGATAGGTGCATTATTCTTCTTATTTCTTTTTTCAATTTGAGATACAATGCGCACTCTATTTATAATCACAGTTAAAGCTTATTAATGTACATTATAATTTTTTGTAAATGGTTTTTTTTTTTAACTAAGCTCCCTAGAACAAAACCTTTTACGGTCACTTCAAAAACGAGAGTATTAAAATCAACCTGGTTCTTTCTTGTGGTGATTAAATAGCTGGGTGCTAATAATGTCTTGAGGTACGGGAATCAAATTTGGAATGATTTTCTCGTGAATAGTGAGAAATAGCTAAAAATGTTTTTACCACAAAATTAACATTTCCATACAAAAAACGTTTCACTGTTGTCAACTAATGATAGTTCAAAGAAGTAATACAAATATCTCAATACATTAGTAAAGCTTAAATTGTTATTTTCTCTCTCTTTGATTAAGATATGACATAAAACGCGTGCTATGTATCGGGCGTTCTGAAAGCATAGGTGAACCTATATCCTCACAAACGCTTCATTAATGCAGTTGCGTCTACCAGTTGTGTTGCCAGGGCATGTAATTTATAACCATTGTGGCCATTCTACCAGGCGCCATGTTTTCCAAACGCTAATTCCTGCGATGTGGCAGCCTGGCACGTGCGCGGGAAGTGGCTCAAGCACTGCGTCAAGGCCGTGGGAATCTAACGTGCGACCACCAGAGGCCTGAAGGAACACGACACCCACCTGCGAGGTTGGTGATGGAACTCTAGACGTGGTCGAATGTCCGGTGAGTCACACGACTCGTAGGGGCAGGGGCGGGGGTCTGTGGACTCGAACCAGCAACCCTCAGAGGCAGGTAACCTTATACTCGCGACTGTTGATATATAACCACTCCTCCTACATCCACGCCACACACACTTGCTGACATGTTTCCACACCTGGTAAGTCTCACCGCCCTCTACTGCATGGTACGCCATTAGACGTTATAGAAAGTCTCCTGCTGCAGCTAGGAAGGTATGCTCAGTCATGTTATAACGGCGCGGTGTACAGCTATTTTCATCGCCATGTTTTTATTTTTTATTTGTACCACATATTTTTTTTCTTAGACACAAAATGTGACTAAATTTTGCTCTTATGAAAAATTTTATCTCTCATAGTTTTTGCGTAATGGCTTGCTAAAGTCAAAAATTGCACGTTTACATTTTAAAGACTACACTAAAACCAACTGACATACCAAACTGAGAAAATTCACAGTGGATAAAGACGTCACAGGCTACAATTTTACGTACATAAAAATAAAGAATAAAAACATTTTGTATTTAAACAAAAATGCTGAAATTTAAAATGAATGTGTTTTTTTTTAAATACAACAATATTTTATTTTGTGGTTTAACATAGCTGAACGTGTAGCCTACAACATCGTTATTCGCTGAGATTTCTTTCAGTTTGGTAAGTGAGTTGGTTTAAGTGTCGTCCTTAAAACGGAAACATGCAAATTTTAGCTTTAACGAGCCATTACGCAAAAACTATGCGAGATAAAAAAAATTTTATAAGAGCAACATTTAGTCACAGCTTGTGTCTAAGACAAGAAAAAAATATTGTTCAAACATAAAAATTAAAACATGGCGATGAAAATTGCTGTACACCGCGCCCTTAAGGTTAATTCTACTACATGTTAGAAAGAAAATGTGTTTTCTTATGGGAGAGCTTGGCACAGGGAACATTTCTGCCACTAGTTTCGCTCCTATCGCTAACGTACCAGAAAATACGAAACTGTAGTAAAATTACATTTAAATAGGCTTGGAAATGGCAGAAGTCATTTGACTAAATTTTTAATTCACGATAAACCAATTTCGTGGTTTAAATTATCGACTTTATGTAACTTAAAATTCATGAAAGCTCTGTGATTGGTCAGTTTGCACACCTTACCAATACAAGCGCTCAAGCTACAGAAAATTTCCCTGTGACAAACGTTTACCACTGATCTTTCTAACCTGTAGTGAAATTAACCCTTAGTCATGTTTCCATGTGAATCGATCAACGGGTTTCAAATTAATGTATGCGACCATTGAATCCAGGGTTTTAATATTGTTAGAGTTTTAAAAAAATCCTTCATATTTAGTACATGTTTTAAATATTGTACTAGATATGACAATAACAGCTTACTTTTATACAGTGTTCAGTTTATATTATATTTAATATTCGGCAAAAGCTTCTTAATTCGCTATTTTGAATTTCGAGTGATCAAAAATGTTGAAGTTGCAATAATTTGAAAATACGTACACATACACGACATCAGATCAAAATATATAAAAATTACGTCAAAGTCATGTTATTAATTTGTATGTATATATCTAACTACTTATACGGTTTTTTTTTATGAAATTCTGAAAAAATGTATTTCATATATCTCGACTGTTAAAAAAATGTTCAAGTGACCCGCACTGTAAAAAATATGAACACGGTATGATCATAATACACAGAAGCCAAGTTACCTTAGTGTATATTACTATATGTGTACCGAATTTTATGGAAGTGCTTCCAGTTTCCCATCATTGTGGTTATAGCTATGTCGACTGTTTACCATTTTATTTCGCACGTCTTGGCGTGTTTCATATTCTAATAGCTAATTACCATGCTTTCGAATCGGGTAACAGTGATTTGGCTTTCAAGCTTCTCTCGTGACTTAGCTGGACTGATGTTGGAAACTCTACTCAGTTTACTGTCCGAACGCTTTGAACTTATTTGTCGCCTTAAACGGGCTAAGTGCAGGCAACCCGAGCAATCGTGGAGCTTCTTGGTTGCCTATGCATGCAGGCGTATTACTTTGCGTGCTGACAATAAAATTGTTTGCGACCAATCTCTTCTTCCTTTCTTCGTACTTTTTGGGAACGGATGTTTTTACGTACCTACAAAAGGCGGTTATATTAAGTCACGAGGTTAGCCTGGGTAGGGACAAATGTCGGCTCGTGGCGTATAAACTATAACCCTAGTAGAGTTTTCATGTATCCGATAAGTCACGAGACACTGAATAGTTTTCTCAGGCTTTTAGACATAACCTGGTGATCGAGCGAAGAAAACCTACCTAGTCCCAGCAGGTTAATTTATGTAACCACTTCCAGATTGAATTATAATTCTTACTTCCGTTTTGATCAATTTCTTTTAATGTGTTTAGGGTTTCTGTCAGTAAAAAAGATAATTCTTGTTTTTAAGGGGCATCAGAAACATTTAGAACTAGTGAGGGGTGACATGAGGCGAGTATGGAACAGTACCGGAATGAAATGAAAGGGAAACGGGAGATCCCTGTGAAAACCCGACGACCAACGGCATCGTCCGGCACGATTCCCACATGCGAAAATCCGGGGATCGACCCCGCCGGGAATCGAGCCTGGATCGCCTTGGTGGGAGGCGAATGGTCTGACCATGCTGTCAACACGGCCTCCGTATTCGATGAAGAGGTCAGTGGTATATTCAGGTTGTTTCTAAATTCGACCGAAATAGGCAGAAAACTTACAAGACACCTAGTACCTTAACTGAATATTAAGGGGGCAATAAATCATTGAGTATTGAATTTTAAAACTTTATTTTCTAAAAACATCGTGAAGTAAGAAACATATGATGACATAACTCAGAACGTGGTTTGATGATGTTACTGAGGTCTTTAAACACACAGAAAATGTTCAAAAATAACTTACGCCTTGGTGAAAATAACGGTGGTTGCCACCCTCGAATTGCACACAACTTTCATACTATCTGGATACTGAGATATTTGAAGACGATTCATTGACCAGCATGACATGCGTAACACGGCACGCGGTTTGACAGTTTTCGTTCGAAATTAATTTGAAGTTGACGCGGTGGTAACAGTGCCTAGCACGTAAACACAGAATAAAAAATCTGCATTGTGGTCCAGGTTTCAGCCGAACATGAATCGGGATGTTCCAATTAACTAAAACGGAAATTTCGTGGAAAAACTATCATCCCCACCGTTTTTCGAGTACCAGCTCAGGGTTTTAATTTCCAAACAAATACTACAATGTATTGAAAACCTGACCATTGGGCAATATGCACAGTACCAAAAAGCTAATGGTTGTGGGTATCAATACGGAAAGTGACAAAGTGACAGAGACGGTGTACGTAATTGTAGTGTAGAAATGGCGTAAGCTACAGTAACTTAAGAGGAGTCCTCGACTGGCGCATGGATGGCGTTGCAGCGGGTCACGCGTATTCTTTTTTACGCTAAACCGCTCAACTTATTCATATTATGTTTATCTACGAATAGAACACACACTTGAAACTATGCTTCTATGTTTTCAAAAATGCAACACGCTTGTTATAAACATGAATTTCGGGTCTCTCAAAACGACTAAAAAAAAGGTTTTTTTTTAAACTGCTGAACTCCGAAAATATTACCTGAATTCGTAAAGTGTAAAGCTCGAGGCACGCGTTGATCTTACAATCCCAAAATAAAATATAAGGCTCACGCTTAAAGTCCCATAGAAAAAAGACTACAAGGGAAACCTTGCACGCCAGTTTGGCGCGCTGTGAATAGAGGCGATATGCTTCCCGTCTAGAGTGGTACACTGGCTCTTATCGCTCCGCTATTCTCACGCGTCAAAGGTGGAAATTCGACACCGGCGAAGGACTCCTCTTAAAACAGTAGGGAAAACTACGTGTAAAACTCGATGCGTGTGCTCTTAGTAAGCATGGATGAGGTGTAACTTACATTTAAAATTGACTATGTGTATAAGTCATTATTAGAGGTACGTCAATTTCGCGGATTCATCTGGCAGCAGCCTAGACTTGTCAGTCCTATACACCCACTGGCCACAATCGATTATCTATTGGCTTATAACCGTACAAGCAGGGAGCAAGCGATAGCACTTCGCATTATTTCCTTATTTACTACTGGCTTGCAGTAGTCAAACGCGTTTCGTGACAGCCGCCAGCAAGTCGCCGACATGAGAATGAAGTATACATAATTGGCGTTCAACCTGACCTGGAATGTATATGCGAAATTTACGTACCTCTAGTCATTATTGTCAACTTGTTACACGAGGCTCCTACAGGTGAACATCGGTTGACCAGCATGCATACTACAAGCACAGCGCAGGGGCGGGGCGGTCAAATGTACCTCCCACCAAGGAGTTACAAATAGTCCCCTGGCAGGTCACGTGTATATCTGCACGTGGGAACTGTGCCTGAGAAAGTGATCATAATTAATTGAAAACGCCAACAAACCACAAACAAATATAAATAAAGACAAAAAAAGTAATCAACATTAGTTTTAATAGTTTATATAAAATATTGGTCTCGTAGACCAAAGACGAAAAATTTCTTAAAACTCCAAAGAAAGATAATTAATCTGTCAATAATTTCCAAAACTAATATTTTAAATCCTAAACTACCCTTTTTATAAAAATTATATCAACAATCAATACAACTTTAAACCTAATATTCATTGTAATTAAACATCCCTTATCTATAGTCATACATGCTGCCACTTGCTTAAATGCTGATCGGTACCTCGTGTTTTTTTTAAAGAGCCTCTGTTATCACTACGCTGAACACTAATTAGTGCATGAATGAATATGCGTACAATATCACGGAGCACATACACAAAATACCCTAATTCCATCTACTTGTTGATGGTGTGCATGATGTCCTACATGGCAGGATCTTACGACAGGCAATTCATTCTTCAAGTAATGTATGATTCCACCCTTCGCACAGCCCTGCCATGATAGTATTCGTGGGCAGATCAGGATGGTTTTTTAACAAGACGGTCTTGAGATATAATAAGGGATAACATAAAGATGATATGGAGGAAAGAGAGGGAAATGAGAGATCCCAGAGAAAACCAGCTGACCTACGACGTCTAAAAATACAGGTGACCTGCAGGGGATTTAATCGGGAACGTCTTGGCTGAAGACATACACCTAGCCGTTTGACTACCGCCACTCGTGCTGTGGTTGTAGTGTGTTCATACTGATCAAACTATGTTCACCTGCAGGAGCCTCGTGTAACTAGTTGGCAATAATAACCTATTCAGATCCTCACTCATGCCTACCAAACACGCATCCGTCAAGTCTTACGCAGGAGAGGAATCTGGTAACATTGATGATTTATTAGTCTTCAGTATTGCATACATAACATTGTAGTATTATCTGTTCTTTTAATGCTTCAAACCTCTCAATAAATTTCGCATTATCGAGTCACTGTTGATAGAAACCACACACATATCCTACGTACATAGATGTGCAATTGCTTGCTGTTTAACGTTTTTATAATTTACGCAATTTCTAAACATTATTTATACCTCTCTATGTTACTTTGCCGCATTGGTGCCCGCAACCATTAGCTTTATTGGCATTGTGTGTGTTACCCGCCTGCCATTTTTCAACACACTGCCGAATTCGTTTGGAAATTAAAACTTTGAGTTGGTATTAGAAAAGGGCGGGGATTATCACGTTAATTAGAACATGACGATTCATGTTCGCCTGATACCTGGCCAGAATGCCGATATAATTCTCTACTTAAGTGCTAGCCACTGTTACCGTCACGCCAACTACAAGTTCATTTTAAACGAAACTGTGTCCTACTCACATCAAGAGGGCCGATTTTTGCATTCATGTCATGCTAGTCAATAAATCTTCTTCTAATATCTCAATATCCAGACAGTATAAAAGGTTTGTGCAATTCGAGGGTGGCTGTGGCAACCCCTGTCAATTGCATTGTGGTGGAAGTTATTTGTGTATGAAGATGTCCGTAATATTAAACCATGTCCTGAGTTACGTCGCGATACCTACTTTGAGAAACTGTTAAGTGAACTACGGGAACTAGTTCACTCGCGCGAGAAAGAACTGTTCTTACGCCTTCCATGTATTCGCAGTACAAAAAGTTATTGTGCATGCGCCATGATTCTCCCCCCGCCTCCACACGTGTTAAAATTTAATTGTCAGGGGCTTGTTGCTCCCTTAGTATACAGTTTAGGTACAAGGTTTCCTATGTGATCCCTGATTATTTATTCATTATGCTATACCCGTTAAGTTATCGGTCGAATTTGGATACATCCTCTGTGCAGGCTCGACAGGTATTGATCCAAACGAACATAACTTAGCATGTACATCACATTTCTTACTCGCACCAGGGCTCCAAGATAGGCAGTGCCCTTAACTGTGGCGGTAGAGAAGTGAGACATAGCAGGTGTTGGTGACGCAGGTAGTCCTGGTGAGCGCGGCAGTGCTGTGTGGCGGGTCTCCGGCGCCTCAGGTCACCGACAGCGTCCACTTTGTGCACGCACTGCCGCTGTCTTTATCGCCGGCGGGCTTCGGCACCAGCCCGGTGGTGCTGCCGGCACAGCAGGCCTTCGACCAACACCTGGTGCTGCTGCCAGCGGACGACGTCGCACACCTACAGACGCCGCCCAGTCTCTACCTGCAGCAGGGCGTCGGTGCCCGCTCCAGTAACGTTCTCCGCCAGCGGCAGTTCGACGGTCTGCGACGACCCGGTTCGTCAGAGGCGAATGGCTCGCCGGGCGGCAACTCCTTCCGTCAGCGAGAACTCGAGAGCAGCGCTAGGAACCGCCAGCTGACAGTCGGCGAACAACCGCTGACCTACGACGACGCGAACTCTGCTGCAAGCAGAGTGATCGCGGACCAGCAGGTCCAGACCGGCTCCAGAAACTTCTTCCGCCAGGAGACAAACCTCGGCTCGGTTCCGAGCCAAGACCTCGCCGGGGTGAGCGTCCTTCAAGGTCAGGAGTTTGAAAGCAGCGCCAGAAACTACGTGGGACAGCAACTTGTCGGCGAACAGCAGCTGGATGCCAGGACGTTTGATAGCAATATAATCCCAGTCAGCACGCGGCTCATTGCAGACCAGGAGGTTCAAAACGGGGCCAGAAATGTCTTCCTACAAGAAACGGGAGGCCAGAAGCAAGTGACCCCGAGCATGTTCGACAGAAGTCCCACTGCGGTCAGTGGCAGTGTTGAGTCAGGTCGCGGCACCAGTTCCTTTGGGCAACTGTCAGGCGGTCAACCCCAGACAGACTTCAATATTTCTGGAAGAGTGAATGCTTTCTCAAGACAAGCTGATAGCGGTCCGAGCAGGTTGTTCGGTCAGCAAGTCTTGGAAGGCGAATCACCGCCGAGTGTCGTGGACGGCAGCCGCGCGGGTAACATGTTGCCTCAGCTGCCTGGCAACAACGTCAACATCGACGCCTTCGACGACACGAGATTCAGAAGTAGCAGGCCTATGGGGCTGGCCAGGTATCAGGGAGGACACTTGGAATCGCCACAGATCCAGGTCCCCGAGCAGATTCCCACAGACGTCACGAGGTTCAGGAGCAACCAGCCGATGGGGCCGGTCAGGTTCTTGGGAGGACTCCTGGAATCGCCACAAGTAGATGTCCCCGAGCAGATTCCCACAGACGTCATGAGGTTCAGGAGCAACCAGCCGGTGGAGCCAGTCAGGTTCCAGGGAGGACACCTGGAATCGCCACAGGTACAGGTCCCCGAGCAGATTCCCACAGACGTCACGAGGTTCAGGAGCAACCAGCCGATGGGGCTGTCCAGGTACCAGGGAGGACTCCTGGAATCGCCACAGGTTCAGGTTCCCGAGCAGCTCCCTGCAGTTATGGGCAACCTCCAGTTTCCAGTGAGGACGTCGACAGCCCGCACCGACGTGGAGTCTGGTCAGCATCAGTACAGTGTCAGCTTTGTGAGTACAATCGCTATCTTACTGTATCCGTGTTCGAATTCACATATTGGGAACTGTGGATGCTGGAAATTTGATGATACTAGCGTGACTGAATAATGTGTCATTTATTTAATGTTTAAAAACATTAAATTCCTGTATTGCTTAAATTGGAAAATTTATATTTTTTTATTATTTCATATTTTCAGGAATAGCCGCACAGTCCAGTTAATGCCCAAGAAGTTATTTTATTTTAAGCAATACTCTGCCGATGTTGTGGGTTTATTGACCTCCAGCTCAGAACTTTTCTTCCCAGACTTTCCAAATATTCATGAAGGGCTCTCCGAAACTAGTCTAGTTAGTAACTTTAAGTTATCGTCAGTTAGCTGTCGAAACTTCTAGTAAATATTGTACCATATGACACAGACAGTAGTAGTAGTAGCATTTCTTCTGTAATGTTTTGTTTAAATAAGTATCCTATTCATATGTGTACGTATGTGTGTACATACATGCTTGCTTCATTGATACAGTAGAGCTTATCATTAACTCCATGACAGAAATAGCATTTTGCTTAAGAGAAGATATTTAAGATTTAACACAACTTCTCCTATTAGATTTAGAACTGAAATGTTTTTAAAAAAAATTATGCATTTATTGGCACTGCATAAGTCAAGAAAAAGCTTTCAAATTTTTGACTTAATAAAAAAAATGATTGAGTATAACTAGGATTTATCTCAGAATCAGATTTTCAGTCTTAATTTAAAAAAACTAAGCAATTTTTTTATTCACTGAATAAAGCTTCATATGTATCTCCGTGAATTTCTTCTTTAAGTTTAGTTAATATCGTAAGTGAGGATGCAACCTCAACTGCAGAATGGCCAGAAAATGTGAGAGCTTGACATTTGTGCCATCATGGAAAATTAAGACACTTAAGAAACTACAACTCATTCACACTTAACCGAGTACTTACTTTATAGTGTGTGTTTTCTTAATTTCTCTTCTGGTAGTGATGGAAAATGAGAATGCAAGAGACTGAATATTCCCCCTCCCCCCCTTAAAAAAGGGAAGGGATACTGCATGTCCCTACCCTGACAAGTATCAACCCTGAAATAAACTTCTTCAATTGGTAAAATGAAGTTAAAATTACATTAGTGACTGACACTAAAAATATGAGAAACAGCTGCCTAATGGTATGCGTATTCCCTGGAGGAAGTAATTCAAAGTAACCTTGCCAAGAACTGAGCATGGTTAATTAAGGTGCAACCTCCTCTTGACAAGAGCTTCTGCCACTACTGGTCACTTGTAAAGTCTTACCATTGTTCTGGTGGGTAGCTAGGAGGGTAAACTATTAGGACGTCACCCCCCCTCGAAATTGTGAGTGATTTTTGGTCAGTCTTTAATAGCAAGGTCTTTAGCGCTGGTGAGGGGTGACATGAGGTGAGTATGGAGAAGTTCTGGAATGAAGGGGCGGGGAAACAGGAGATCCCCGAGAAAACCCGCCGACCAACGGCATCGTCTCCCTCGAAATTGTGAGGAAATTTTTGTACTTTCCACCACAGTACTGAGGTTCTGAAATATAACTGCAATAACACCAATGAAAAAAATCAATGATTAATCTGTCTCTGTGTGTGTATACATAGTACACCACAACAAAAATATCCTTTTTTTCTCCATATTAATGATGTACAGACATCAATCACGTGACAATTTGTCATTTTACAGAACACATATAAGTAACTCGTATGTGAAATGTTACTTAAAGTTTATAAAATAGAAGTGATGTTTTATGTTTTGACTGCAAACATTAGCATTTCAATAGGAAATAAATAATTCATTGTAGAAACAGGCAACTTAAAACTGTATCCATTCTACATACAACGGACTAATTTTGCTGCCAAAAAAATTGTAGCATCTCTTGCAACAGTAAGGTGTACAATATGGTATAACTGTTGTTCATTTTCTTACTTTACAATAATAAAAAAGTATTCTTCCGGCTTTACAATTAGTTAGTTTAGAACACTTAGTTGAAACTTTAACATATTATTTAGCTAAGCAAATGAAATTTAGCATTCTAGCTAACTGATAGGCCTACTTGAAACAATAAAAGTTGGTAGCTAATTACAATATTGTATTCAGATTTTTGTCATCAGCCCCACATAATTAAGAGTACATATTCTCAGTAGAAAATATTTATTTTTTCCTGTATACAGTTAATACCAAACATTTTCTTGAGTTTTGTCAACTAAGAGTCAGTGCACAGTTGTAAAAAAATTAACAAATATTTTGCCAGACTAACACCAGTTATTATTTATGCCCTTAACTCAAATAAATTTTATATGAACCGAATGGCACATGGATGCTGTCATGATAAGGAAAAAGGAATGGCTGAGAAGGAAGAAAAGGGGGTTGGGAGGTGGGGGGATAAAAATAACTCCGGATTTAAGTCCCCTCGTATCCTTAGGAGAATAAATTTTTTAACCCCACATCACTTAGCTAAAACACATTTTATCAGTCTGGAATTAATATTTGTCTGTCCAAGAACAAAATGCAATTTTAAAATATAATGATCAAGAGTTGTAAACTTGCTCTCATAATTTTAAATCATGGACGTTTCCTTGGTATGCTGTAGTTTCATAACACATTTATGAGGAACATCATAACATAAAAATTACACAAGTTTTATCTTCGGAGTTGTTTTAAGCCGATAATTACTGAGGTAGGCTACGATATTACATAGCATTGAGATCACTACCTTTCCACAGTATTCAGCGCAGCAGTCCGATTTCATTATTATTTATCCCAAACGGTTCATACTGAAAACTCATCTATTGTTATTGAGCCTAGACACTGATTACAGCTCAAATGTGCTAATCTGTCACTTTTTTTTTGTGTTGTTTCCAGGAGGGTTCTGGGTTCGGGTATGGATACTCCGTGAGGGGAGACATTGCCTCCAACAGTCAACTGTCGAGTGGATTCTCTGAAGCAAGTGCCGCATCACCAGTTCTGATGTCCTAATGAAAGCGGTAACAAACCACAGAAACAAAACCCTGAATGCAGACTGAGCCACGACACTGATCCTTCAACCACTTAAAACTTGTATATTTTTGTCTGACTTGCCTTGTAAATAATCAACTGCAATTTGAAAGAATAAATAATGCCACTCACATGCAACTAAATAAAGTTTTTTTTTGGTGGTGTTCAGTTTAACAGAAGTAAGATACTTTAACTTGCCTATATTTTCTATGCATCTGTGACTAAAGTAAATACAGTAGAACACTTTTTTTACACTTCTCATATATCTAGAAAAATTGTTGTAAAATGGAGAAAAGTGTAAAAAGAGGGAAATTTCTAATTCGAAAGCTGCTAATGCATCCACAAACAGTAGGTGTAAAATGCAAGACAATGTAAAAAAACACATATCCAATTGCCAGCCAGAAGTTACACTATGTAAAGCACTGATATAAGTTTCAGATACATAAACCTTCACCCTACGAGCCTTTCTATACTTGAGTGTCTATTCCAGATATCGGCTACTCCAAACTGTTAAATCCAGTCGCTTATATAAAGATCTTCCTCTTGGATTGACACTTTTTCCAGAGAAACCCAAGCTTCTTAAAAAATTTCTATAATTATTACCTACTGCAATTCAAAACATGTACCGTCATCTTGCAAAGCCTTGTTTAATTTTTTCTAAAGAAGTGACAGTACATATTCTGCACAATATAAAATACATGTTTTTTCTAAGCACAGCACCGTACGTAACATTGTCTACTTCAATTAACTTCCTGTGTTCTGTTTTCTTCACTATAGGTTTGACTGTTGCTTTAGAAACCTCTGTGGCAAGACTCGTGGCTTCAACAATGTTAGTGGCTGACGTCAGTTTGTGCAACAATTTTTTCCCCAGAGATTACGTTGCTAAATAATGCACAATCATGTGGTTTTCCCTGTAACGGAGTACCCGACTTGGTATACAACAAAATTCCAGGAGTAAAAGCCATTTGTCCAGCTTACTTATCATATAACATGGACTCGTAAGCACCTGCACAAAGTAATGCTCACAGCCAGCAAGCAGACGCGAGACTAATCCCCTCCCTTTTCTCGCGACTTTGTTACGTGGCTGACTGCTGACACTTGGGGTCTGTGTAGGATCTTTTGCTAGTTGTCCCATTATAGGGTAGATATTCAGCAATAGTTTAAACGTAATCTCATTGGGTAACTATATTATAAAATGCAGTCTCCGGATAGGTAGGTTTCTGATGGTTTATTTTTACCAGTGTTGAAATGATGTGGAGTGAAGAAATTTTTGGTCTAGAGTGCTGGTGATGTTTATATATAAAATGAGTATAAAGCAATGCAGACTGCAAGGAAGGGGATACTGGAGTATCTAGAAAAAGCATATTGGCCAACAACAATTGATACTACGTAAGTACATTAGTATGCATGTGTGTACATGCTTACACACACCAGATGCTCGCATGCACACACACATGTATGCATGCATACACATGCATGCATACACGTGTGCATACATACACACACACACACACACACACACACACACAGAGTAAAAGACCATCTCCGCTGTGCAAGAAGATTTCAAGAAATTTTTATGCATACAATTTTCCTTGCAACACAGAATCATTCTACACTTTGGTGCACAACAACTGGCAACAGCAGTCACTATCTTGAAGTTGAGCACTCTCTTTGGCGGAACTGATAAGATATATACCAGTGCCTATTGTAGGCTGCTGTCCAACAAGAAAGTGTCAATCTGGCACCGTGTACACCGAACTGTTAGTATAGTAGGATTAGGTCTGCTATACTGGTCCAGGGTAAATATGCATATAAACTTATTGTACTCTTAAGGTTTAGCCATACTACAAATGTTGGACTATATATGAATAGACTACCAAGGCTATGGCTCCCCAGGGTACTATTTCTTATACACATAACCACGTTCATTGCTGTACGTCATTGCAGGCAGATGTTGCAGACACACAGAAAACCCAATATAAAACATTAAGAGAAGCTAGCATTATCTGCTGTCAACAAATATATATTATCAATACAATTCCATTAAGAAATATATTAGTGTATCTAGAAAAGATGACACAGTACCAAAAGTATTCCAGCAAACACAAAAAGAACTGACCGGAGTTGTCCTGACTCCGATAAGACAGAAAAACAGACAGCGGCTTTCTGGACAAGCGGCAAACAGTTAGCCGTCAAGTCGGAAAGACACCGGTCAGATTCCGGTAAGACGTCAAAAAGATGCCGGCTGGATGTCTTTTCCCGGTAACGGGCTGACGTCTTTTTGGACATGTCAGAAAGACACCGATCCGGAGTCGGGACAACACCAATACGGAGTCGGGACGACTCCGGCTAGACAGAAAAGATGACACAGTACCAAAAGTATCCCAGCAAACACAAAAAGAACTGACCGGAGTTGTCCTGACTCCGATAAGACAGAAAAACAGACAGCGGCCTGATGTCTTTTGCCGGAGTCTGGACCAGCGGCGAACAGTTTGCTGTCAAGTCGGAAAGACACCGGACAGATTCCGGAAAGACGTCAAAAAGATGCCGGCCGAATGTCTTTTGTTGGTAAAAAAAGACAGCGGACTGGTGTCAAAAAAACAGCAAAGGTGGAAGGGCACGCGACAACTGATCATCAAGCTTAAAAATCTTTCCAAAAAGTTTTACGGACAATATAAAAATATTTTCTATTGATATTTTGCAACCGTACAGTGTCCTTGTTGTAAACATAACACATTCAATTTTGATGTTTTTTGAATGGAATATGCAGGGCTCAAACCTACGATCCTATTGTTGTAAGCCAGCATGCTAGCCACTAGTCCATGACACGTATTTTGGTAGTAAATGTATACATTTCAATAAGTAACTGTACCTTGCATTGAAAGGATGTTAGCATGAATTTGCAGATAGGCTGTGTATTCCTGGAACCACTTATTCAATATAAGTACGTTATTAAACTCATCAGTTATCAATTGAACTATTGCCAAGTTCTAAATATATAACAGTAAATGAATAATTTGTACAGGTCAAAATACTATTTTTTCAAAACAAGTTGTTAACCATCACAATGCACATAGCAATTCAATGTTCAGCTGACCAGTGTCTGGAAAAATACATTATACCAGCAACTCGCACATGTCTTTTTCGCAGATCTCTCTTTCGTAAAAAAGATCGGCTGCTGTCTATTTCATGACTGCTGACCGATGTCTGAAATAAGAAAGACAATCATGCAAGAAACAGACCAGTAAACATAGGAGTAGTCAATTAAGTGTCGTTAAAAGACATCACGCAGATGTCTGGAAAAAGACATTAAACCGGTAGTGGGCGGATGTCTTTTTCGAGATGCTGGTTGTCTTTCGTAAAAATGATAGCGGGCAGATGTCTATTTCATGTCGGCTAACCAATGTCTGGAAAAAGACGTTACACCGGTAGTTGGCCGATGTCTTTTTTGAGATGCCATTTTTCTTTCGTAAAAAAGATAGCGGGCAGATGTCTATTTTATATCGGGTAGCCAGTGTCTGGAAAAAGACATTAAACTGGTAACAGGCAGATGTCTTTTTCGAGATGCTGGTTATCTTTTGCTAAAAATGATGATAACGGGCAGATGTTTATTTCATGTCGGCTAACCAGTGTCTGGAAAAAGACGTTAAACCGGTAGCGGGCCAATGTCTTTTTCGAGATGCTTTTTTTCTTTCGTGAAAAAGATAGCGGGCAGATGTCTATTTCATGTCCGCTAACCAGTGCCTGGAAAAAGACGTTAAACCGGTAGTGGGCTGCTGTCTTTTTGTGTATTGGAGACACTGGAGGACAGTCCAGATAGCGGGCGGATGTCTTTCCGGCAGTCAGTCGACACTTGTGTTTGCTGGGATGGCATAAAAAAAACATGGTTTGTGAAAATGGCTAAAATACTTTATGAGAATAACAGAAACAAACAGGTGTGTGACTCAACCAGTTCCTGAAATGTCACATCAAAAAGCCCACTACTTCCGTCTGGTGTTGTATTTGTATATGTATTATATATGTACGTATGTATGTACGTTTGTCTCAGTCTCTGTTCGTGTTGATCTTATCCAGCTTTCACACACCTAAATGTTTTATTTTTGTAATTCTTAGTTATGTGGTATCATTCTAGAGACACAGACTGTATTTCTGAGCATAATTGTTTGTACATTATGCTCCTTGAGAACACCTAATATGGTATTATTCTCATTTTACTTTGGCTTTCCTGTGACTCACCAATATGTTGCTCGCAATGGTGTACGTCCACAGCAATATTTCAGTTTATAATACTGTACACCAACTGGTAGCAAAGGAAGGTGAGTGTACTGTTGTGCAACTAACATTACACCAAATAGGTAATGTATACAGAAACAATTATTATTGTATACATTGAAGCTTCTTTAATACAAACCACAAGAGACATAAGAGTCCAGATGTATGCAATTTGTAATTACGAGAACTGTAATAACAGATGTTGGCAATACGCTTACAAAACAAAAAGAAAAATGTTCATTTTGTAATTTTATTGAACATATTGAAAAGTAAGACACACTCAAACATGACTTCTTTTCATCAGTAGTTTGACTTTACATTGTAAAACATATATGCTCTTCATAAAAAAACAAACAAACAATTCCCTGTCCGATTCCAAGAATCAGATATACTGGTTTATATTGATGAAAATATTGTACTAAAGGGTTTGGTACTAATAAGGCTACACTAAAATGTGACAAAAACTGAAATGTTAGGAATGTTACTTGTCTGTATGGGTTAAGAACTCTGCCGGCTTGTCAAGCTTGCACCACACAACTTAAGTGAGGAATCAATGTTAAATGTAATATCTTCTCAATTTAAACTCTCACAAAGAAAATGCATTCTACTAGAAATTTTTTAATGAACACTGCAATAATAATAAATATCATCTGAGGAGAGTACCCAAAGGTTTTACTTGTCCGCTAACATACACAGTGACACACTGTAATAATTTAAAGGTACGTACTTCACTGTGATGCACACAGCCTTAAATTTTGATCTAAATAAAAAAGTTTAAAGAATTAACCACAGTTATTATAACCATAATGGTTTTGCATTGCCAGCCTACAGGTTTGGGCCACAAACAAACCTACAGATCATAGCAGCTACTTTGCGACAGCATGCTCATGTCAATTTAATTAAATAAACGACTCCGTGTGCAGCTGTCCTCCGACATGTGAAAGGTCCTTCGAATAAATGTTGTCCAGTAACTTTACGCCACTACCTGAAGAGATGCATGTAGGGATTGTTTCATCAAGTGCATGACTAGTTTGTTCATAATAATGTGCAGTGTAATACAGTATACCAAGAATCAAGAGCAGCCTTAAAACACATTTAAAGAAAGGGACTGTCCATACGTGTATTCCACCAAAGAACCACCAAATGATGATAAACTTTATTTGTACAATTTATTATTTGAACTGTATGTGGGTTTGATTTAGTTTACTTGTAGGCTTTAACGTGACTCTGAGTTGCGTGGGGGCCAAATGAAGAGAGACTTTTCAGGGGAAGGTTAAGAATACCCATAGGCGCCAGTTTCGCAGTTTTAGCTCGGCGAAACACGAGCACGAGACGTCTTTCTCAGGTCGTGGCCGACGACCATGTGGCTGCCCCCAAGCAGCGTCACTGATGTTGCTGATTTTGAGCCTGGCGTCGTACACTTACCTACACACACCTAGCCCCTGTTTAGGCCAGGGCCA
>PNEQ01023508.1:6275-18360 GCA_003012365.1 Medauroidea extradentata
TTCTCATTTGACTGTACCAATCACAATAAGGTTACTGTAACACCACACGTCTGTGATTTGCGTGTAAAACCCCACGACACACGAATGTCAAAACATCCTATCTCTGACCGTGAAGCAAGTCTGCAGACGTGCACACAAGTCACTGACACAAAGTGAGGCAAATTTCTTTTCGCGAAAAGTTCATGTCTCTACCCATAAACTAGCCTGAAAGACTTATCATCTTAAGAATTTTTCGAAGAGTCTTAGTATACACTAGGTGGGGTAAAATCTATATTTGATGCTTGTAATAATAATAATAATAATAATAATAATAATAATAATAATAAATTGAAGAAATACTTTAATATAGGTGATTAAAAAACACTAATTTCATATTCAAGAAAGTTTAGTTTTGTTTAAGACTGAGGCCTCTGTAAAATGTAACACGAACATAACAGTTATGATATTATGACAGTCATGACCTTAATAGTTATAAAACGTTTTAAATACATTATTCTGAATTATATTACTTTATTCAGTAATTGGGCTTTAGCCTATATAATGAGTTTCAACATTTAAGCAAAATATTTAGTACGAAAAAATTCACTTTTAATCAAAGCTATTTGAAAATAACGTATTTCGATTTCCGAAGTTGCATATTGGTAATGCGCTTAAAAATTAATCAAATGTCACCCCATATGACTTTACCACGCGGTAAGTAGGCCTACTATGAAGTGTAAAAATATTTTTGATTTTGATAGATACTATATAAAGGCAAACTATTTCAATTTTCACGTATGTATGTTCGTAATACGTTTATTAAGAGGACCTCTATCGTCTTTACTGCGCTACTAGTGAAATATTTTCAAGACTTATATCCCACATGCACACGAACTCATTCCATATTCTGAAATTTTTGTTATTTGTGACCACATTCATGTCTTGGAGTCTTTGACAATTTTGAATGAACTTACCTTCCCTGTTTTCCCTTTCCAGCTGACGAAGTTGAAACACGCAACACATAAGTTTTAAAGAACTACATAAATTCTTGCTTGTTTGAATAATAAAACAGCAAGTATTAAAATAAATGTACTACACTTTAATGCGTTCCTGTTCTGATGTACTTCGGCCAAATCGCATGCTTGCTTACCCAGCAGTCTTAAATTTCAAGCATGGTTACTAATAGCAATATTTAAAGTTTATTATGTTGTTTGAATTCCCCTAATGAATTTCCAACATGATGGAATGGAAAATCATGTAATGAAGCTCGTCCTCTTTATTACACATGAATAATATTTTGTCATTTCTGGAATTCTTAAAAACCATTATTTCTTTACATTTTTAGGGCAGCCTGCCACTGAGTTGACTTATAACTAGAGATGATGGTACATCGCGAAAATGTTTTGTGCCAACATACCCTTGAAAACACTGTAGAATCTTGTAACATGTATGATTCGCTAATATACTTCTGACACAACGTATCTGTCTGCAGACCAATAACACGCATCAAATATTACAATAGCGGGATTCTTATTAGCTCAGTCAAATAGGGCAACAGCTCCACGTACAAGCTAGAGCCAGTATTCTTCTGGTAGGTTGAACATGTATTGAAGTCTAGCAAACAGTCAAGTTTTCCCGCGATATACCATCATCTCTACTTATAACTTAAATCCTCATGAAAATGTTGGAATGTCATTTATATATTTTTAAGTTTTTATTTTTTGTCTACTTAATAGCATATCTGCAGTATTTGTATTTTTATTACGAAACAAAATGAGCGGTATTCTTTTTTATACTTTGTTATATTTTTAGTGATCTACATGAGCTGGTAGCTGTATAGACAGATTTCAACCACCCAGATACAACACGTTACCCGGAATAGAATCGTCTTAGACTGTCCAGGTGTAGTTCACATAAAAGACGTTGCCGTAAGTTTTTCTGCGGGTTCTTCTGTTTTCCTACCCCGATTCGCTTTACGAAACTAATCCGTCACTGGGCGGTGCCTCGTTTGTAAACCTGTACTTTTCGAAGCAAAAAATGGGCTCATGAGATCACGTTCCTCTTTCTATGAGTGCGTGTGTTATCTATGATAACTTTTGAACTGTTTGCACAATATGCATCACACTTAGCAATGATACCTGACTTTTTGATGTTTCAATTTTTTTGGCGAATATTTAAAAAATGACGGAGACATAAAATTTAAGTTCACTTGCTATATCTCAGGAATCGTTCATCTGATTTTAACGCAAATGGGTACAATGACAGCACTTAGTGTTCGCATTACAATCACAGTTCTGTAATCTCAAATGTCCGCCATTTATAAAAAAAACTAGCAACATTCTAAATGTTGAGATTTTAATTACAATAACTCAGGAACCTTTTATCTGAATTTAAATATTTTTTTTTATTTTTGAAGTAGTTTATAATAACGGTAAATAATTATTTAGTAAGAAAATCCGTTATGTCTGCTATTTTGAAAAATAGTTTACTAATAAGTTTTTTATGTCATGTGCCTCAGGAATTGTTTACCCAGTTCGAACGAAAATTGGTACAGAGACAGTTATTAGTAAAAGGCGATTTGGAAAATTAATAATATCCAGTGCTTTTAGTTTAATGTTCCAAAAACTTAGGAGCCGTTCTGATGTTGATCAAAATTTGTTTTTCTTAAAATATAAAAAAAATTTCGCAACGTTACCCCTTACGTCTGCTACTTTAAATAGCAGTGGTATAAATAGTTTTAAAATATTTTACATATCAAGTTCCGTTCATCCGATTAAAATAAAATTGGAAAAATTTATCTACTCTCACCCATATTTATGTGTGTCGAAAATTTATTTAGCACTTCATTATTTTTTACCACCGCATTTTATGTGTACCATTTTAAAGTTTGCTGTAATTGAAATTTAAGCTTTATAAGGGATACCTCAGGAAGCACGAATTCCATTTAAACGAAAATTTCTAACGAGAGTATTTTATTTTGAGTGATTTATGATTGAATGATAGTATCATGTTGGTGGTAACCTTAATTAATGTATGACTATCAGAATTTAATTGCTTATTTGTATTTTAAATATAACAAAACTATAGGATATGGTTAATACATCGTAACTCAGGAGCATTACAGAAATATTAGTGAGCTCAACGAGTCTTTTGACTAATAATGTTAACAAAAACCTTATGTTACGTAAACGCACCTGAAGGAAGTAGGCTTTTTAGTTATACTTAAATTTCTTGTAACTTCAAGAACTAAAAAAATTGTCACTTATAAATAAGGTTCCCGATTTTTTTGTTAATTCGAGTGTAAAAATAATTAATGTCATGCCATTTCTGTAATTTTCGATGTAGTTCTATGACAAGTCGTAATTAGTTACGAACTTCTTTAGATTTCATTAAGAATACTCAATGTTTATAACAATGATAATCTGTATTTTATTTAGAACATTATTTACATCCACTTATATTAATTAAGTGATATCATTTGAAAATATAACAACACAGTTTGTAGTTGTCCGGCACATAATAACAACTTTGCTTTTTCAGAGCCCATACCACGCAATCTCTATCTATGTTTGCTTATATCAATGTTTATGAAACTGATGTTGCGGTTTTAGGCGCTACGAGTATGCCAAGTTTGATGGAATTCTGGAAATTGTTGTTCGGTTATCTGACATGCAATCAAAATATGGCTAAATTGTCACTAATATGAAGACGACATAAAACAAATAAAAAAATCGTCAGGTTAACATAATTAAAAAGTGCATTTAAAATTAAGAAATCATTATTTGAATGGTTTAGACAGCTAGATCCGTTTAATGTCTTACAAAAATGTTTGGTTGATAGCACTGCGACAAAAAAAAATGAACGAGAAATATTCGTTCGAATTTAACATATAGTTCCCTGTACCCTCATGCACGTGAAGCATTGCCTTGACGACACTGGAAGACGTGATGTCAAGTGCAGTCTAGTGTGTGTGCTCCACATCAGTCTCGACCGTTATCTGAGGTGAGTAGCCCCATATGGGCGAGATGGAGATGGGGAAGGACGTGTCTGTTAAATTTAATAGTACCGCAAACCAGGTAGCATATGGCGCGCTGTCCGACGTCGACGTGACACCCCCGCTTCCCTGCACGGCAACAACGTAACGGCAGCATCTTGTCACTGCCTATGAGTATCTGAGCTTCCCCTTAGAAACAATCATATCAGTTAGATAATGGTATGATTTACAGCCCTGCAGAAAACTATAAGTCAAAGTGGACCATAAATCATGTCTACCGTTGTGAGGTGTAGGAAGCGACTTTGACGATGAGTTGTAATGTTTTACAATTCAAAAAACCAAAACCATACGTAAATCCATTGCCAACGTCATAACAATTACAAATGTCCGTGCTACCATTCATACAATACGAGCAGAACCGAATGTTTAGCTTGTTACCCAATCACATAATCACAATCCGTTCCGAAACCGGCCAAAGTTCGTCGTTTCAAAACCGGCCAAAGTTCGTAACTGGTGATAAATAATTCCTGTTCATTATTACTGATTCAAATCACATCTTAAAACTCATATCGGCGCCACAACCAAAGTGTTTAAAATACGATAAATGAAACAAAACAGGAAGTAAAATATTGCGGTCATACGAGAGTAAAAACTTCGTGACCGGTTATTTCCGTTTATTTATCTGAATTTGGTTAGCTCAATATTCGAAGTTTAATGTTATAGGCTACGCATAATTTCTTGCTTATAAACGTTAAAAGGACGCCATTTCACTTCATTTGTGGAAATAGACATTATTTAATTTTTACCTTCTTGTGCTACATAACAAAAAAAAAAAGTAAAAAAAAAATAATCGGAGTGAACTGGATTCGAACCAAAATAAAATAACAGGCTAATTAGTCACGAATAAGTAATGCCCTGAACCTAAACCACTGTACATATCCTTAGGAATACCGGCTATGTCAACCACGCAGTCCAATATACGTGCCACAGTATGCAACCGCTTTACCGTACTATGTAACCTACTTTTACAACATCTGAGTTGAAATTCTTCGATTAAAAAAGCTATCGAAATCGCATCATTGCGACACGTCTATTTGTTTGGCTACCCGCCGTGTAAGACATTTGCAATGCCTGAATATGTTTCTGACGGCATATATATTTTTTATATTTTAAATGGCAAAAAAGCCACATTATCGAAAATGGTTCACTCCAACACTTTCCGACAAGAAGACTACCTATTTATTATACTGGTAAAGGTTTTTTTATACAACATAAATAACAATTACGTGTTCTAGAGTTACACGTCAATACAATAGATTGTACCCCATTTGAACAATGATGGGCCAGTGACATTAACAAACTGAATTTCTGGGAATGAAGAACAGTCATTGTTTATACCGTGCTCAGAGTATCGTTGTTTAATATTTAGTAGTTTTTGAGATATAATTAATTTTGTAACTAGAAAATCTATTTTCAGGGTAGCATTACACTCACTATATGCACTTTGGGACAAATTTAAAACACGTTTTCCTCATAGTTTATTTTGAGCTATCACAATATAAAATTAACGCACTCGGTCCTGATTCATCCTGCATGTAATCCAAGGAATCAACTGCCGAAATCAGCCAGTGTTTTCGTGAACAAAAATCACATTGTCAAGGGGGCCACTACTTGAGAAAATCCGTACACACGTTAAAAAAATTCTTTGAAAAATCCCTCAAAAATGTGAAAACCACAAAAAAAAAATGTTAACGTCACTGAAAATATTTGAAAATCACCCCAAAGTCATTGCAAATCCCAGGAACATATTTGGAAATACCAGAAAAAATTTGAAAATCTCGACGAAATCTTTAAAAATCCCACAACAATATATATAAAAAAAATTGAAATCCCAAAAAATCTAGAAAATCACCAAACATTTTTGAAAATCTTAAAAACATCTCTCAAAATTTCACTTTTTTAAAATTTCAAATAATATTTGAATATTTAAAAAATTTTAGAAAATATAAAAGAACATGGAATACTTTAGTAAAATACCGGGAAATCAAATATGTATTTGTAATTCCATAAAACGTATAAAAATTCTAAGAAAGTATTTTTGACATTCCAAGGAAATCCCACAATATAAATATTAAATAATATAATGTCCCAAAAAATCTTTATAAATCCCCCAAAAACTCTTTAAAAAAATCCAAAAATCTGTAAAAAAAAATTTTAAATAAAAAAATTACGTCATAAAAATAATTTGAAAATAATAGAAAATTAGCAGAGAATCTCAATAAAATTTTATGAAACAACAGTTAAATCCTAGATAATGTAAAAGAAAATATTTGAAAAAATAAAATCTTTGAACATTTGAAGGGTGGGCGGTCTATACACCTGGTACTTTTGTGATGAAAATTACCGTTTTATTGCAGAAATGAACCTTAAATTCCATTATATATCAGATTGTTTGTAGTATCCCATACATATCACTCAGTAATGGTACCTACCTTAAATTACACTCAACAGTAATAATTAGAATAAGAAAGTTTTTGTAAATATTTGGCTTCAAATAATGAATATTGGTATCTGTTTATTATGAATATGTAATGAATACATATTGAATATTCCAAGCAAATTTGAAACATACTAATTTTTTTCGAACTTCCAATAAATTTTCGGAAATCCCGAAAAAAAAAAAAAAATTGAAAACCCCAGACAAATGTATGAAAATCTATAGTAATTATTTGAAGATCCCAAAAAAACATTTTTGTGGAAACCAATACTAATAACTAAATGTCCCAAAAACTTTCAAAATCACAAAATAACTTTAAAATCGTAAAAACCCATTTCAAAATCCCAAAAGTCTGTGAAAATCACAAAAAAATCATCGTGATTTAAAATTGGCGTACAAATTTTTACATACTTTCTGCCCCCTCGCATTCTGTGAAACACATTCGTATAGCTGTTATCGACAAATATGTGTATTAATTTTCTGGGTGAAATATCGCGAAGGTTTTAAAGGTATACAGTTACTCTTTACTCACGTAAACGCAAAAAAAATTTGCATACACAAACATACGTTAGGCGTGGCTTGAAGACACGGTTGGCAAGCAAAAACTGCAACATTTTATGCTTCTGGGAAACAACGGAATGAATAACATACAGGAAGGCAGTTGAACAAAATTTCATCTGAAGAAATTTTGTGTGTTAGCTTTAAAATTGTTTAGACGTCGATGAGTAGCCTTACTACAATGAATCTGCAGTATTATGCATTACAATAAATTTCCTCAGAAAAATACGTTCTGAACTGAATACGCCACCTTAATATTTTCTATACAGGTTGTTTATAATAGAACCAATCATCAAAACAGCCGAAAACTTAAATAATCAAACGAAGTTTGGATTTCCCATTTTCTTATAAATAAACAGTGTAAGTGTTTTCAACATCAATACAATTTGTGCACAATTAAATTTGTATATGATGTTATTTGTACGTATCTACATCGCATCGAGGAGATATATTTGCGTTTAGGGATTAAACATTTCACGTAATTCTGCACAACCTTGATTCAACGAAAACAAGCGAGAACATTTTTCATTATTACAGACAATATTTCTACTAGCAATTTTTGTGTTTTTGAAGAAATAACGTTCTCGAGGTACTGGATTCTTTGGTGGTTGTCAGCACAAACATAAATACAGTTCTTAAGTACCATATCTTAGGAATGTATACCGCGCATGCATTTTACGGTAGTTTCATATTATCGTTCTGCAGTCTTCAAAGAAGTAGGGCTCATTGAACCTGTCTGGCATAACACTATGCCAGATGATGCAGTTGTCATGATGTAGGCCTAGCATGCTGGAAAATTTTCTTGGGATTTTCGAGACCCCCAACACCGATAATTTTGTTTGTTGATAAAACAATTAAATTAAGAACCTACTTCCTCATTTGTAACAGTTTGAAAAGTCTGACGGTGCCTTCCTTTATTCTTCATTATAAGTTATGTATTTGTAAAGCAATCGTGTACTTAGCATAAATGTTCTCTTGGACCACTACTAATGAAACCTGAAACAAAAGAAAAAAAAAATTCTATCGAAAACAGTTTTTCGTATTTCAGACCCTTGGTGACTTAAAGCTCTACAATGGTTTTCTAGTCAGGACTCCAAGAAAGCAGAATCATAGTTATTTTATATAAAACCAACAAATATGTATTGTTGGCAGTTACGTATGGATTGTTTCACAAAAATTAACAACGCAATTAACCACAGGGTGTTAAGTTGCTAGAATTTTTTTTTTACAGATAATATATGGTAATTGTAGGAACAATGCATGCTACTTTGAAAAACTGTATTGTTGCAGACACAGTCTCTTAAATGTTTTGGTCATATTTTGAGAACTAGTTAACAAACAGTACACGAAACTCCATAATTTGTTAGTTCAATGTCTACATTATAAATAGAGATGGTGAAATTTCGCGAATTCAATGACCTTCACGTTAGAATCAAATATCCTATCCATACTCAAGCTCTGTCTATTCGTTCATTGTCTGCTGTTCCTCTGAGTAGCAGCTAGTGGACAAATGGTCGGGACTTGAGTAAGTGTAGGATATTTGATTCTAACGCGAAGGTCATTGAATTCGCGAAATTTCACCATCTCTAATTATAAATTATACACGGTTTATTTATATTCACTATTTTGGAATATACCATTGCATGAACAAATAATGTGCAATTTCATATTTCAAAAACGATTGAACTAATAGTATCATTATGTTCATCGTTCAAACTGTGATAGCCTATATGTATGGTAAAAATTAAGTTTGCCATTTTGAAAGACAGCAAATCAAAATAAGTAAAGTTTTGTAGTATTTCGAGTGAGTGAGAGATTTTGGTCAGCGCTTAAGATCTAGGTCTTTAGCGCTGGTGTAGGATGACATGAGGTGAGTATGGAGCGGCGCCGGAATGATTGGCCGGGGGAAACGGGAGATCCCCGAGAAAACCCGCCGACCACCTGCATCGCCTGGCACGATTCCCACATGCGAAAATCCACCCAGAATCGAACCCGGATCGCCTTGGTGGGAGGCGATGGGTCTGACCTCTCTGCCACCGCGGCCCCGCTGTAGTATTTAGAAAGTTACTGAACTGCTTGAACCCAAATGTTGTGTTTTGTCAGTTTATCATCCCAGCTTCAATTTAAATACAGTTTAGTGTTGCATGCCTGTTCGCTGTTTTGAAAGATTGCACGTCATGAACAAATACAAAACGTTTATGACATATTTCGGGAACTACGTCGATGGGTGAAAGTTATAATTTGTAAATTTATTTTACCTAAATATATTTTTGAAGGGTTTATTTTTGTAACTAAGTCATTAAAAATACATCAAAACTTGAATAAATAACGATTCTATGCCATATTTGGGGAACTACTATATCGATTGAAAAATGATCTTATACGTTGTGAGTTTATCATCCTAGATTTTGCTTTAATTTTCACCAACATTGAGGACATTCGGATGCCCTTAACTTTTTGTTTCTTTATTTGTAATTCATTCTGTTTAACTGACAGATTTACATAATTATGTCTAATAAACACTCCATATAACCGAATTAAATTTTTCTGGGTATTTCCATGACGCCGAAAACATGAATACTTTAAAAATTTAAATTATCATTCGTGGAGTTCAAGCACTGTGCGAGTAAAAATGAAGTATCTAAATTGAAGGACTTTCGCCAACAATTTCGTAAGTATACTATAAACAAACAAGCAACTCATTAAAGTTTAACATATTAATTTCGTAGTGCGTAATATCGTAATGCGTAATGCAAACTATCATGGTACTTGAATAAAATTTTCTTTGAAAAAAAAAAAATAGCTTTGAAAGTTGTATTTTCAAAACAGGACAGAGGCCTAGACTTGACGTTTCATGGTATTGAAGTCAAAGAAAAAATAATAATATCATAGAAAGACAGGCGGAATACTAAGAAGTCGAAAGGAGATAAAACAAAAAAAAAAGAGTTAATTAGCAAGAAACCTGAAAATGCTTTAATTGGGCAACTTAAATTTTAATAATGTATCATCGGTGCTTGTCCAGGCCAAGTATGACCAATATTTTCCACTTTATTCCTTGGACTTTTTTTTTTTATGAAAATGACTACTATAAACACCGATCAACATCAATTACCCTTAACTCTCTCAATTTCACCTACACACCTCACACGATATGTTGCAGGCACCAATTTTTGTCTTCTTGTGTTTGCAATGAATGTGCAACATCCATGAAGTTACAGACATCTAATGTATTTTAAAGGCAAGTTGTTTACGAGTACCTGCATTAATTTTCATATTTGTATAAAATGTAATTGTATTTTGAATGTATATACATTCACATAAAAATAATTCTTAATTCTTTTTAGGTCAGTTCAGTTTAGGCTAAATAGCTAATTGGCCACATATATTTACGTGATACTTTTTTCTAATTATCTCACTAGAGTTTTGCCGTAATTTCCTGTCATTAAAAAGAATAATGACTCTAACATTTTCATAGGTCAACGTGCGATGTTGAACTGAAACGACGAGTTAATTGTAATACGATTTAAATAAGCGTGTCGAAGCGCCCCATTCTAAAAGTAAAATTGTCCACGTTGTGCGTATACAAAAACGTACACCACCACCCAACTAACACAAGTAATTCCGACTCGAGAAGCCTCGCTATTAGCATACTTAAGAAACAATTATAAGTCAAGTCCCGGCAATTCTTCTCAGCTATAATCTGTGCCGTTTCGTATTAACGGGCTTAAGAAGACAGTAACTAAAATTAAGATTCAAACCGTAGAACTTTTCTTTATCACATTGCTCTAAATAGTAGAGTACACAAATAGAAGTAGAGTAGCTACCTTTAGAGCACAGCAGTTCACAGATTATACAACGGACAGAGCTCGTAAAAACCATTACAGAAATTATAGAAACAGTAATAATAAAAAGAGGTACAATTTGAATTGAATAACAAAATTATTATTTATAATTTGCAACGCTGCACAAGATAACCTTGAATTTTACTTCTATCGCGTTAAAATATTAATTGAACGAGTCTTAATGGTTAGCAATATTAAATACTGATTTCTATTATAAATATTTCAGGAACAACACTTTGCGAGAAAACCTTCTTTAAGGTTACCTGTCGCAATAATTCCTATGCTTGTACGTAAGAAAATAACAGTATCTTTGTTGTAATGTACTTTCTTAGGATACCTATGTTATTCCAACTCCCACCGTCAAGTATTTATAAATAAAGGGCTCCGGCTAGCTGGACGGTGTAAGGAGTAGTATCCGCAATAGAATTAAATATAAACATAGTACTAGTGTTGTAGTATAAGTTGGTGAATCGTATATTAAGACCCAACACTATCGAAGTCCTACAGCGTAACTTAAGGTTCAAACTACTTTGGAAAAAAGCATGTAAAAGCAGAACATAGCGTTTAATATTTCCATGGACATATAATTAAATTCGGTGTGAGACGCTAAAATAATTTGAAATTGAAAACTGTAATTAGGTTAAGAACTATACCACAAACATCGGTAAGCCACCTGTCCAAATACCATTGGCCTACAAACTAATTTAATCACAACAGTTCTCCATTCTACCACCAATCTTGACTGACATTTTAGTGTCCAAGTTGCTACGGTGAAGTTTCAGTAAAGGTGATTAGATTGCAGCTACGGCTAAAATATAAGATTATACCAGATGTAATGGCCTCTTCTCCATAATAGTACACGCTCAGAAGTGAAGTTGGTTCCTGACGTCTTCTTCCAGGTATGCATAACCATACATACACAATTATTCGATCTCCTTCCTCGAACATGCGTGAATTTCTTGCCACTTCCTTTTTTACCGCTGCTGACATATATCACAACCTTCCATTCCCCTCATCCAAAGTCAAACAACACCAAACAATACACTACTACTGAAAAATAACATTAACATTCTCTCTGGAACGGCTCACACCATATTACCAATACTACACACAAAATATTTTTACATGCACATTGAATTTACATAGAGTTAATTTACTTATTCAGTTTGTTAATTACTTAGTTTAGTTTATACTAAAATGATTTTCTGTAGGTTC